>LDPL01000019.1:273206-294528 GCA_001305505.1 Neonectria ditissima | reverse complement strand
TCACTAATTAATAATTCTATTAACTACCTTAAGGATAATAGTGTTATAGTAGAGTTAGAGCTATCTTTAAATATTAATAATATATCTCTTTACTCTTAGGGTTAAGTTCATAGGTTTATATATAAACCTATCTTAATAATCCTCCTAGGCTATTATTATTTTGTATAAACTGGTAGTACTATTGACTTCTATATTAATTATTTTATATTATTATATATTAAAATAAGTTAAATTTATATACTATCTTATACTTTAATTTCATTAGATATCTAATAGTCTTTTTAATCTTCTCTAAGATTATATAATCTTATATCTAATTATATTAATCTATATTATATATTTCTTTTTATCTTAGCTTAATACCTTAAAATTAAAATAATATCTTATAACTATACTTTATTATACCTAATGATTTTATTTAATATTAAACTTAATTTCTACTCTTATTTTATTATCTTCTTTAGTTTTACCTTATTAGTTATATAATCTATTATCTGATAATAATATACTATTAGATTAGTTTTTCACTTATAAACTTTTATATAGGTTTAGATAAATATATATTCTACTTATTTTAATATATAATAATATAAAATAATTATAAGATTAGTACTATATTATATTAGTTTTATACTAGTTAAGTAGATATTAATATACCTATTCTATTTAGGATACCTTTTAGCTCTATTCTAAGTCTTCTTAACTACTATAAAATATTACTAATTAGTAATTCTATTAACTACCTTAAGGATAATAGTATTATAGTAGAGTTAAAGCTATCTCTAAATATTAATAATATATCTCTCTACTCTTAGGGTTAAGTTTATAGGTTTATATATAAACCTATCTTAATAATCCTCCTAGGCTATTATCATTTTATATAAACTAGTAGTACTATTAACTTCTATATTAATTATTACTCCTCTATTTATTAACTAGGTAAACTCTTTATAATAAGGCTATAAAATATATCTTTAAGCTTATTACTTAAATAGTTCTATATTAGGGTTATTAGATAGAGCTAGGGTAAGTAACTAATCTCTACTAATAGGTATATTTTCCTATTCTTATTTAGTACTATTACCCTACTGATATCTAGTTTATTAAACTTAATTATAGATATTATACCCTTAAGTAGGTTCTAACTAGCCTATTAAAAACATTAGTATATACTATTAATATTATTAATGAAATCCTTGCTAAAGGCTAAGTTATAGTAGAAATCGAAATAGGCCTCTTCTAGTAGATATAATATAGTATATTATAGTAATTTATCCTTTATACTTATTATTAGTAGAGGTTTAGAAGGGAAAAGCTCTCCTAGGGGACTATTTTATAGTTAGTATATAATTAAAGCCTATATTAACTATTACTTACTACCTTATATAGCCTATTCCTTTATACTAATAATAAGACTTATTTCTATTAACTAGGGTAGTACCTAGTATATTACTATAGTAAGGATATATAGATTCCTATACTAATCCTTTGTAGTATAGGATCTAAATGTCTCTCGGATGAGCTCTATACTCCTATAAATAGCTATATAGAATAGCTTTATATCCTATTTTATATAAGCCTTTAAGCTGCCCTTTTACTTAGTAGGGGAGAAGAGATTATTAAAGAGGTTAATTAGCTTATTACTATAAATCCTATTTCCTATAATAAAGTAAGGAATAGTATAGTTTATATCTATAGCTTAATTGTAAAATACTATCTTTATCCTATTAAAATAGAAGAGTAGGGGGTTATCTTTAGGAAACTTTACTAGTATTATATTAGCTAAGTTAGATCTAGTAGTCTATTTTACTAACCTAAGTACCTCTTCCTATATATCTAGTTTAAATAGGTTAATAACAGTAGAATATAGGTATTTATACTATAGTTACTTAACTTATAGTTATTTAGTAATATAGTACTTTATAATCTATTTCTTAGCTTACTATAAGTAGAAGCTAATATCTTATATATCCTTTAGTACTTTCTACTATTAGTAATAGTCCTTATATAGTATACTATTATATACTATAAGTCTATTATCTACCTTTTCATAGAAGTATATACTATCCTAATTAAACTTACCTAGTCTCTACTATCTAAATTTATACTCCTTAGATAAGTAACCTATTCTAAGGCTTTCCTACTTAATCTCTAGTACCTATTCCTTACTAGTCTCAGTCTAATAGCACTTTTTAGTTATCTAGATATTACTCTATAGTAGTATTTCTTTAGTAATAAGGGATAATAAGTATAAGAAACTATAGCTATTCTATACTCTATCTAAACTAAATATAACTACCCTAATATATCTACTATATTACTACTTCCTATAGTACTAGTATATTTATCCTATTTATCCTATAAAAGCACTAGCTACCCCTAAGCTATTAGTAATATATCTCTTAATCTATTATACTAATCCTAAACTACTCCTCTACTAGCCTCCTTACTTACTAACTCTTTATTACTATAAGTACTACTAGTAATACCTTATCCCTATATATACACTAGCCCTTACCTCCCTTACTATCAAGGACAGTATTTACAGTAGGGAGTAAAGAGGTAAGATAGACTACTAGATTACTACAAGGTCACTACAGCAAAGGTACAATAGTACTATAACATATATTAATCTCTGACCTCCCTATTCTTCCTAGTCATCTAAGCTCCTTTTATCCCTTTCTACTCCAGTCGTCTAAAGCAGGGTAATACACACTAGTAACGCCCAATTAGCGCAGTCACTCCAAGACTACAGCGGCTCTATCGCTTCCGCTCTGAGACCATAGCACCTCGTGGCTCCGCTTCTGGCGTTATAGCGTCAATGATACTTTAGCGTATAATAGAGCCTCCCTACTTACAAAGGCCTATCCCTAGGCCTTCAGTCTTCCAGTGAGGTAGCTGCAAATGCGGTCATCGACGAATTATCAATAGCTAACATATAGCTATTATGTTATTCCTTGGCCTATTATAGTCGCTTGATTAGGTAGTAAGATAGTGCTAACCTAGCTGTAATTAGTTATAGAGATGCTAGGTATAATGTGGTCCTATGATATATTTAGTCTGAGTCTATTAGCTAAGCTTAACTAGGCTACTAAGCTGAAATTGCTTAATTGTGAGTAGCTATAGAGGAATTCGGTGATAATGTTAATTAATATAGTATTTATTCTTAATCTAGTAGCTTTACTTAATTCGGTAGTAAGGTAGAGCTAACTTAGCTGTAAGTAGTTATAGGGATCCTAGTAATAATATTAACAATTAGGGTATTATTCCTAGTCTCTAGCTATCGCTGAAATAGGTAGTAAGGTTACTCTAACTAAGCTGGAAGTAAGGTGTATATTTAGTTATAAATAGTAGTATTGTTTTTCTACTTGCCGGATTAGGTTATCTATTAGGTTATAAATAGTAGTGTTATATTTCTATTGCTAAATTAGGTCAGAATAATTATAATATAGTAGCTGTAAATAGGATTATTGTTTAAGCTGTATTTATTACTGTTAGTTACAGCTAACTAGCTATAGGTTCATAGGGTATTTAAAGACTTAGCTAGTCCCTGATTTCCCTGCTTTTCCTTCCTTTATTATTACTATTACCTTCTTTATAGGTAGCTTTCTAGCCTGGCTCTAAGGCTAGCTTTACCGTAAGATTACTACTAACAAGCTATAGTTTCTTTCTCTCTCTCTCTCTCTCTCTTAATCTTTCATAATATCTTTATAAGTCTCCTACACCTCTAGCAGCTTTCCTAGTTCACTACTAATATTATACGACTTAGCTACTGCTGCTGTTGCCTTAATACTACTGCCTACTAGTATCCAGGGAAGACCGTCTGAACTAAGGGTAGTAATACTACTATAGAGGCCCTAACCTCCTATGCTCCTATATCTAGCTGTAAGTGTACTATGACTTTGCTAGTAGTCTACCTACTGACTCCTTAGTGTAGCTATCTCTTCTAAGTATGCCTATTATATGAAGAATAGGAAGCTATATAAGCTAGTAAGTTACTTTACCTTTTACTTACTTATATCTATAGTATAGCTAACTTACTATAACTTAGCTTGTTTATACTGATTAGCTAGTTTTAGCCTAACTCTTTATAGTACTTACTAGTAAGGGTCTCCTAGAGACTAAGGCTAAGTACTAGGATCTTACAGTAAGTTATTTATTAGTCCCCTTGTACTTTTACTGCTAACTTGCTAGGGTTTAGGCTATTTAGGCTATATATATCCCTACCTTATATCTACTGTACTAGCTTAAGTTTAGTAATAAGAATACCTAGGCTTATACTACTACTGCTAATACCGCTACTGCTACTGCCTATACTGCCAGCGAGGTAGTAGCACATATACAGCTCCTGGAGCTAACCTAGCTACAGGTATAGCTAGATATTATTAACACCCTCCGTAATATTGCAGAGAACCTAGGCTATAGTATCTCTAGTATAGCCTTGCTGCTGCTTTATATAGGGCCTGACTTAGTCCCTTGGGATCTTAACCTAGCTGTTAATAACAATAAGGAGGAGTAATAGGGGGTATTACTAGGGGGCCACTAGTAGTATACAGTAGGTTCACTGATTATTTTTTAGAGTTCTCAACCTAGTCCAGCATAACTAAGGGTAGCTAGTATGCCCCCTCCCTGCTTTTTAGGCATTTTTTAGAATTAACCTGATTTGTATATTAGACCTATTGCCTTACTGCCTTACTATAAATTTAGTACTTATACTCTACAATAAAGTTCTTATCTATAAAGTCTTTATAGCTAACCTATAAACTCTCTATATTATTATAGCCTTCCTATTTAATAAGATATTATTAGTTACTCTTAGATCCTTTATATATAATAATACATTTAATAATATAGATATTATTAGCAATAAAGGGGTTATCTTACTACTATATTACTTCTAGTTTATTACCCTTCTATTTTTCTAGGTTTAAGATATAGAAGACATTATATATCTATAACTATAGTAGAAGCTTAAGCTTATAGGTAAGATAATAGTCTCTAATATATCTAGTTATCTAGTAGGGTCCTATGTACTTATCTACTAACTTCTTATTAAGTTACTAGATCTTAATGTTCTTTGTAGATAGTAGGACTAAGTCTCCTATATTAAATAATATTAGTTCTCTCTTATAGTTATACTAGGTAGCCTAATGTTTATGAATATTACTAAGTAGCTTCTATATTACTTTATAATACTAGTGAAGTAGGATACTTTATAACTCAGCTAGAGTACTAACTATTAGTAAGGGTTCCTCTGTATAGTTTAGTCCTTAAGGGGTA
The DNA here is from genome assembly GCA_001305505.1 of Neonectria ditissima. Lineage (NCBI taxonomy): Eukaryota > Fungi > Ascomycota > Sordariomycetes > Hypocreales > Nectriaceae > Neonectria > Neonectria ditissima. Next base: position 289,248 of record LDPL01000019.1, on the reverse strand, counting down.
AATCCTTATAGGTATTCTACTAGGCTCTTACTAATAGATAAGTACTTACTTATATTATAGGTATACTAGGCTAATAGGAGTATATTAATCTAATTAGTCTATTCCTAATTATAAAAATACTATATATAATACTTAAGGGTTTAATTAAGCCTTTCTATCTAACTATCTATTTAGGGGTAGAATATAGTACTAAGTAGCTACTTAGTCGTAAGTAGGTTATAGAAGGTTCTCTAGTACTTAGATGTAAAGAGGGAGCTATAATCAGTAATAATCCCTTTAGGTAACCTATAGTCTTAGAAGACTCTCTTAAGGAATAAGGTCATTAGTCCTTTAGCAGTAAGTTACTTTAAAGTCAGTATAAACAGGGAGTATTTTATGAATTAGTTAATAATAACTAAGATACTATTAGAAACATAGCCTTTTTCCTATGTAACAGGGGGTAAGTCAGTAATAAAGTCTATTGAGATTTCTTCCTATAGTCGAATTAGCACTAGGAGTAAAGTAAGATAGCCGTAAGGTTAATGTAGCTAGGGTTTAGTCTACTAGTAAGTTATACAGATTCGAATATAATCTTTTATATCTTTCTTCATTGAGGGCTAGTAGTACTATACCTATAGCCTTCTAAGACTCTTGCTAACTCCCTAGTATCCTACAGTAGGATTATTATATATTAGCATTAACAATTCTATATATATACTAGGGGGAATATAGATCCTTTAGCTATAATAAAGCAGGCTATTCTTACTAATGGATTATTTAGCCCTTTGCTTCTTTATAGCCTTCTTTACTGTAGTCTTATGGTAAATTATCTATAACTTCTCCTAACAAAAGGAATCTACTTCTTAAGCGTTTTATATAGCTATAGCCAAGGAAATCTCTATTCCTAGCTTATTAGCTCTCTTAAGGTAAAGGTCTACTAACCTTACTATAAGACTACCTCTAGGGCTCTGTAAGATTACTACTGTATATACTGATATAAAACTATAGGTAGATTTACCTCCTCCAAGAGGATTATCTATCTAAGCAACTAGTAATCTATAGTTAGGGCCTACTTTAGGAGCTACTATACTATTACTATACTGCTCTCTAGTATTAAAAGTAAAACTTGTATCTGGTATTTTACAGTTAGGGCCTACTTTAGGAGCTACCTTACTACTACTCTCCTGCCTTTTAGCTTTAAATCTGCTAAGAAATAGTAGTAAAGTGGCTATCTAAGCCCTATCTGCTGCTTCCTTATTAAAGTAATTAGGCTACCTTAATAGACTGTCTACTAGGTTCTTCACTCTAGGCTAATAGATAATCTTAAAGTTAAAGGGGTAAAGGTTATTAAGTATAGTAACCTACTTAGATGATAGCTTTAGCTTTATTATAAGGTATTGATAATTCAAATGGTCCATTAGAACCTTAATCTAGGTGTCTATATAGGCTAAATAGTGCCTCTAAGTGCAAAAGGCCTCCTCGATGGCTAGAAGCTTAGAATTGGAGGTCGAATATTATAATTCTATTCCTGTTAGCTTATGTGATATATATGCAATAGGGTGCCAGTGGCCTCGCTGTAGCTACAATAGGACTATACTAATAGTATATCCTAACGCATCTATCTTAATCCTTAAAGGTACACTAGGGTTAAAGTGGGTAAGGATAGGTTCCTCTAAGAATACCTGTTTTAACTGCTTAAATACATTAGACTTATAGTAGTCTAGCTAGAAGGTTCTTTTGTTATTATTATATAGTAGGTCTATAAGAGGAACTACAATTTTACTGTAATTCTTAACAAAGTGTTAGTAAAATCCTATAAATCCTAGGAAAATCTAGATATCCTTTATACAGTAAGGTAGTAGCTACTTTATAATACACTTAATATATTCTAGCTCTATGTAGATTCCTTTAGTACTTACTATAAACCCTAGGAAGCCTATACATTAGAGGTTAAATTCGTATTTCTTAGGATTAGTATATAAGCTAGTAGCTTATAGCTAGGTAAAGATATTATAGATATACTATGAGTACTCGCTAGGTTTACTGCTATATATTAGGATATTATCTAGATAGATAATATAGATAATATCTATTAGCTCTATAAGGATATCATTAATATATTCTTAGAATATTACTAGGGTATTAACCAGTCTAAAGGGTATAACTAAGTATTTAAAGTGACTATAGTAGTAGTAGAAAGCTGTCTTCTATTTATCTCCCTCGTAGATATATAGCCAGTAGTATATATCCTTTAAGTCTAGCTTTATAAAGATCTATACCTTACTAAGCTGATCTAGGATCTTATAGATCAGAGGTAAAGGAGCCTTATCCTTCCTAGTAATCTTATTAAGACTATAATAGTTAATATAAAGGTATAGCTTACTTCCTTTCTTAGGGACAAATAGGATTAGAGCCCTAGCTAGGCTAATAGACTATCTAATCTAACCTTTTACTAATATATTAGTAAAGTAAGCCCAGAGGACTTCTAGCTCCTTTGTAGTAAGACTATAGATAGGTCCCTATAGTAGTATTTTACCTTCCTCTGTATCAATAGTATATATTTATTCTTTAAGCATTAAAAGATCTACTTTCTCTATCTTAAAGATATCTCTGAATTCTAGGTAGAGTTCTAAGTAGTTAATTACTAACTTCTTATTACTAGGTTACTATAACTCTTTAGTAGTTCCTTTTAGTATTATAAGGGTAAGTATATCTAATGGATTATTAGTGATTATAAGGGTAGTAATACATTCTTTAGTAGCCTTACGTATTCCCTTCTTCTTTATAATAACCTTAATATTACTTTATAGTATACTATACCTCTAAGTCTTTGTTTTCTACTTAAGGACTTAAGGTTCTATATTATAAAACTAAGGGTCTCTAAAGATTACTCTATACTAGTGGATTATAGTAATATAGAAGTAGACTTTATATATCCTTACCTTCCCTATACTATTATAGACTATTATAAGTTATTAGAGGGTTCCTTAGTTCTTAAGGACTTCTTAGTTAACTCCTTTGATCTAGACCTTACTAGGTTTAATAAGCTTCTATTTAGTAGTAGTTAAGTAGTAAGGGTAAAGGAAGTTTACTTTAGCCCCTGTATCTACTAAGGTATTCCCCTCTAGTCTTTTCTACTAGCCCCCTATGTATATCTAGGTTCTAATAGTCTAATGCATTAGTAGGGATAAGGTCTAGTTAGACCCCTATTAGGTTCTAAGGCTTACGAATCAGATATTATTAGGAGCTATTATAGGTATAGTAGGGTTATAGCTAGCTAGATGCTAGTTCATAGTATAATAGTTACTCTTATATATCTTGTAATTAGGCTTAAAGTACTTTATTAAGATATATCCTTCTTCTCTATACTTATAGTATATAATAATACCTCTATAGGGCTAGCGAGGTACCTATAGAGCTACTAGGGTATTAGTAGGGTTACTATTTAGGATAGTACTTAAAGTAGGTAATAAGTATATATTACTATTATTAGAGTTAGGTCTTCTAAGGATAGTCTCTACTTAGGTGACTAAACTGATAAACTTCTACTAAGTTGAAGGGATTTTACAGCTAACTACCTAGGTTTATAGTATAGGTATAAGTCAATGAATTACTAAGTAGACTTAGTAGGAATCAGGTAACCAGTCTAGGAGCTTAGCTTCTAGAGCTTTATAGTAGTCAAGGAAGTTCCTAATAGTTTAGCCTAGCTTTATATAGTAGCATGCTAGCTTTATAGTCATTTTAAGGTATTAGGTAGGGTTATTATTAATAGTCCCTTTGACCTAAGTAAGGTAATTATTCTATATAATCTCATTAATTTAACCTTATTAATTATTATTAAGGAAGCTAGTCTAATATAGCTTAACTGATCCTTTGAGACAGCTACTAGTAAGTAGGACCTTCAGTAGGTCTATATAGAAGCTCAAGGGATACAAAAGGAATCAGCTATCAAGATCAGTAAGATAGATCCTCAATTCAGTCTAAGACTTTACACTATAACAAGGGGTCTTTAAGATAAGCTTACTGATATTATAGTTAGGGGTCTACTGTATGTTTATATTATGTTCATAGTAAGTTTACTTCATAGGTTATAGCTTACTATTAGGGTTAAAGTCAGGGGTGATTCTAGTAGTAGTCAGCTTAAGCTAGTATCTCTTACGGCTAATTCACTATAAGGTCTATAGGGTCTTAATACGAAGGTTTAGCTCTACCTCTTCTATAAGAGTATTATTATATTCAGAGGGAGGGTTAAGATTATAGTTAAATAGGGGGTTTAACAGTAATATCTAACTCTTAGGTTACCTATCTTAGGTCTATGAAATCATAGGGTCTCTACTGCTTATTAGGTATAAACCTAAAGAGGTAGGTAGTATACTAGGAGGGTTATTAGTAGTAGTTATCTTCCTTAATAGTCTACTATACCTATAGGTTTAGAGAGATCAACTTGTTAAGGATAGTATTCATAGTAGGGAGTAAAGAGGTAAGATAGACTACTAGATTACTACGAGGTTACTGCGGTAAAGGTGTGATAGTACTATAATGTATATTGATCTCTGACCTCCCTATTCTTCCTAGTCATCTAAGCTCCTTTTATCCCTTTCTGCTCTAGTCGTCCAAAGCGGGGTAATACACACTAGTGACACCTGATCGGCGTGGTCGCTCTGAGACTGCAGTGGCTCTGTTGCTTCCGCTCTGAGACTGCAGCGCCTTATAGCTCTGCTTCTGGTGTTATAGTGTCAATAACACTTTGGCGTATGATACTTACTACCTCCTTCTTATACCTTCTTATACTAGTTAAGTAGGAGCTTATATATAAAGCAGTATATAAGCAACTTAAATATTACCTTATATTATACCTACTTATAGTCCTTACCTATAATTAAGTTATACTAGTACCCTTTCTACTTATACTATAGCTCATCTAGAATCTAGGTAACCCTTATCCCCCTATAATAATAATATATATAGTATATAGGATACTTATCTACTACCTTATCTAGCTACTAGAGTAGTATTCAAATCTATATACCCTCCTCCTTCCTAAATACCTCCTAAATCCTCTTAGTCCCCCCCTACTAGCTATAGATAATAATAGTACTACTATTATTATTATTACTACTACCCTCCTCCTTACCCTCTTTATCTTCCTCTTTATTATAGCTAACCCTAGCCTAACTATCCTTATTCTTATCCTTATCCTTATCCTTATCCTTATCCTTAGTAGTAGCTACTATAGATATTAAATAGCTATAGTAGTTATATAGTATAGCTATAGCTATATCTTAGTATATCTTACTTACCCTACTATCTATAAACACTATAATTATAGTCTACTAGTAGCCTAGTATTAATATAAATACCTCTATCTATACCTTATTAACCTTATCTATAAAGCTATAGTACTAGTCTACCTACCCTAGCTACCTATTATATATAATAATAGATTATACTACCTTACCTACTTAATACCTACCTTACCTAGTCTACTATATAAAGTCTATAAGCTTATATAGCTACTCTATATAGATTACTACTATAATCCTAGTAATATTAATACCTATACTAAGCCCTATTATTACTATAATCCACTAGTACCTATACCCCTAACCCTCTACCTACACTATCTATACCTACTGCTACTCCTCCTTACTTATACTACTATAGTAAAAGTTACACCTAATCTCTATAGCTATTACCTTATACTACCCCTTAGACTTATAGTATACTATACCCTTCTAGTAGCCTATTATTATAGACCTAAGCTACTATACTATCTTAACTATCTACTCCTTAACTACCCTATGCCTTAGTACTACCTACTTAACCTAGTACTAGCAGTTAGCCTTAGTCGTCTAAGCCTATATTATCTGTATTATAGCTAATAGTATAAGTATCTCCTTATAGAACCAGTCCTTAAGTATAAATAGTATTATTACTATTAGTAGTACTAGTAGGTATCTATATTAGTATAAGCTCTATAGCTCTACTAGCTTTACCTAGTAGCTTATATCTATAATAATAGTATAGTACTTATCGATAAAAATCTACTATAGTAAGCCTATAACTACTAGCCTATCTATATATACTATAAACTCTATACTCTATACTATATTAGTACTTATAACTATAAGCTATATAGCCTATAGTAAGCTCTTATACCCTATACTAATAGATATCTTAAACTTAATATAGTTAACTCCTATATCCTTTACCTAGGTTACTAAGTCCTTAATAAGTATAATAAATAGTACTATAATAATACTTATACCTATCTCCTTTATAATAGCTAGTAGTATAAACAGTATACTCTTCCTAGCCCTAGTAGGTAGTATACTAATAATATTCTAGCCTACCTTAGTATCTAAAATTATATATATACTTTTAGCCTATTCCTTAGATTACTATATAGCCCCTAAACCTAATAGCCTACTAAGCTCCTTAATAACTATATCCACTTTAGTAGCACCCTCTTCCTCTTACCTTCCCCTCTTAGGTCTAGCTTTTCCTCTTATACTATCTAAAGCTAAGCCTAGTCTAGCCCTTTTGTTACCCTACTACTATTACTACTGCCCCTATACTTTATCCTTAGCTATAGTATTACCTACCTTTCACTTTATACTAGCTACTTTACTACTACTATTACTTCCCCCCCCTCCTGTTCCTTCTCCCTGACCCTTACTATTGCCCTCTAAAAATTAATACTATAGCTTACTGATCTCCTAGAATATCTTAATCATCTCTAGCTACAATTAGCCTAGCAGCCCAATGTATACAGTATAATACTACTATATAATCTTAGTCCTATATATAGCCTATAAGTCCTATATAATGTTCTAGCTACTACTATAGTCTACTAGCTTACCTATTATTAGGTTAACTAAGATATTATTATCCTTATTACTATTATCCTTAATATATACCTTAACCTAGTTTATTATAAGCCCCTAGATCTACTACCCTATCTTAATAGCTACCAGCTAATACTACCCTACTCTAAGCTAAACCCTTATACTAGCCTTTATAACCTACCCTATTATAGTACTAAGCTAGTCTATCTCCTATACCTACAAGTTACTATTATACTATAAAAACTCGAGCTAGTCTCTATATAGCTTAGCTAGTTAATATTCACACTATAATATCCTCTTAGCTAGTATTAGCTATATAATATATATAACTATTATACAGCTAATATAGTTAGGTAAGAACTATACTACCTTATAGCTATTATTATAGATAACCTTTATCTTATTATAATCTATAATAATTATAACCTACCTATCTATAATAAAAACATTATATATAAGCTACTATAAGTCATAGTACTATAGTATTATCACCTCTAGCCCTTACCCTAGCTACCTACCCTACGTATAAATAAGTACAATAAGTACCTTATAGAACTACTATAGCTCCTAGAGCTAATGCTAGACAGCCAGCTGCTTCTACTAGCTCCTTACTATATTCTACAATAACTTCTCTATTAGCTGTATTACCTTACTAAGCCTAAGCTTAAGCTATTTGTTCTTAATATTTATTACAAACGACTAGCCTACCCTAAGCTAGAGTAAGTTATCTATAATATAGCCTATATTAAACTATAGCTCTTAGTCTATAACCTTAGCCTACTACTTTCCTATTATATAGTTAAGTAGCTCCTTAGCCTCTATAATAATACTATAGAGTATCTTAGTGAAGTCCTTAACCTTAATATACTTACTATTCTAGAACAGTACCTTACCCTTATCTACCTAGTAGATTAACAGCTAGCTGCCTATCTTATGCTACTACCTCTTACTGTATACTATCCAGCTGATAATAGTACTTATTACTATGTATATACTAATATACATTCATATAGTATACTCCTTCTAGAACATAAGCACTATATTAATACTAACCTTATCTGTATCCTATAGCTCACTCTTAAATACTAACTTAATAAAAAAGACCTAGGCCTACTATAGTATAATAGTAAGTATACTAATATATAAGTATAGCTTATTATAGCTAAGTAGGTACTACTATATACCTATTATAGTATAAAAGTATAGTAGTAGGCTTATATATATATTGCCTTTAACCTACTACTTAATAGAAGCTACTATAAATAAAAATATAGTCTAATCTAGTATAGTATTATTAGTACTAGCCTCTAGGACCTATATTTAGTAGCTATAACTATAGTTCCTATAAGCTACCTTAGTATTACTATTATTATTATTATTATTATTATTATTATTATTATTATTATTATTATTACTATTACTATCTTCTTCTTCTTTATCTTTATCTTTATTATAAACCCTTAGGCTCTTACTCCTATAGTACTACTATATACTACTACTAAACCTACTATTATAACTACTTAGTATTATCTCTCTACTACCTAGCTTATAGGCTATATTAAATAGTAAGCTCTACTACTTATCTATAAAGTAAACTACCTACTACTTAAATACCTTATTGTACCTAAGCTAGTATATATATAAGTAAAAGCCTAAGTAGTACTATCTAATACTATAGTACTTAGCTATTAATAATACCTTACCCTTAAGCCTAAATAGTACCCCTTATAGTATAGTAGCTAAAATACTACCTAGCTACTATAGTGTTTCTACTAGTATACTATTAAGCTACTAGCTATAATACTCTATCTCTTGATTAAAGCTCTCACTAAGCTATAATAGTACCTACTACTCTTAGGCTACTACCTTATCCTACTACTAAGTTCTTTACCTCTATTACTACTACTATCTAGCTACTACCTTTACCTTTACCTACTTAGTAGCTATAAAGATATTAAGCTTATCCTATAACCTAAAGTACTATACCTATCTAAGCTACTTTACCTAAGCTAAATTATAATCTAGCCCTTCCTCTATATTACCTTTCTAGAGCTACTCTAAGTTATCTTTACTAAATGTATCTATATACTTAGTAATTATATACTATATAGTACTCTTACTATAGCTTAGTATAGCTACTACTTCCTATATAAGTACTAACCTCCTTATACTACTATCCTTAATAATCTAGTACTATATATACTTTCTATATATCTAAGTTTATAATTAAACTTTAGTCTATTAATTCCCTGTACTACTATAGCCTACCTCTCTCTAGTAGTAGGTAATATTATCCTATACTATCGTAAGATATCTATATTTAGTGTAACTATATCTGTATAGTATGTTAAGCAGTTTAATTACCATACTACTATCATTAGGTAGTTAAATAAGTTTTAGATCAGCTAAATCTATAATACTAAAGTAATCTTTAATATCTTTTAGTATCTATCCTATTAGTTAATACTTATACTGGAAATATAACTTAATACTAGTGCTAGGCTAAACTACTACTTAGTAATCCTAGTAAATAAGTATCTAGTGCTCCTCGTTAAGTTATATAATATTATCTATAGTTAATAACTTTAATTTAAGCTAATCTCTTAAGCCTTTTAATAGGCTAAATAGTAAATACAGTTATAGATTCCCTCTTAATTATAACCCCCTTTTCTATATAACCCTTAAACCTAAGTAAACCCTTACTAAACCTAAATCTAGGGGTTAGGAAATTTTAGACTAATCAACAACCTAGCCTAACTCTAAGTGATATAACTCTAATATATAGACTATAAGCCCTAATTTATATAAGTGATTTTAGTTAAATCCCTAGCGAATAGGACCTAGGATAAGGCTAAAGCTAATAAGGTTAAAGATAAGGTCTAAAAATTTGTAGCTAGATTAAAAAAAAATTTAGTGTAAAAATCGATAATATATAGTTAATTGATTATAGCTCTCTAAGTCTTAATTGCAAATTAAGTCTCTATACCTCTAGCTCCTACTGTCTAACATTTAATTCTGTAATCTCCTATTATACCTATAGTAACTTAAGTTATTACTATACTATAGGTTATATAGCTAGTAGTAGACTAGGAGTTAGACTTACTATATCTTAATGACTACTTAAGATATATAAGCTATTATTAATCTATTATTAAACTTAGAAAATATACTGTAGTACTCTAGATGATAATATTAATTATATAGATTAGCTATACTATATAACAGCTGGGTTCAATGGAGAAAAGGGGATATTCAGTATAGCCTGTTGACTTCTCCCTCTTGATTATTATCATAGGGAGTCACTTTATCGTCAGTCTTATCGAGGGCTATACCTACTATTATAAGAACTTAACCCTACTATGTATTAATAATAGATTAACTCTATAGGGTAATAGTACCTATACTGCTATTGATTATCTCAGTAGAAGCGCCCTTTAACTGAAGTATCCTAGTAGGATAAACGGATACCTATTGTTATACTTGCTTTCTAACGACTGACTTTATCTTAATTAAAGAGCTTATTCCTAGGGAAATTAGGTAAAACATTAATAAATAATTAAAGATTACTTATACTTTAATAACCTTAAGAAGGCTACTATAGTAGCTACTTACTTAATAAGAAGTATTATAAAGTTATTTAATATAATTAGTAGAGGTTTAATAGCTATTCTACTATTTAAAGCTTATTAGTAAGTAAGTAAAGTATAGTCCTAAAGTAATAACTGGATTATACTTATATTTAACCTAGGTGTTTAGGGTAGGATAAGCTAAGGATAATAGATTAATAATGTATTCCTGACTTTAAGGTATATAGCTTACCTTACTTAAGTAAATCATAAATCTGGTAGTAGGTATCCTATGACTCTATATTATGAAGTGATAGTATTACATTAAATATAGAACCTTTACCTCTCTTAAAGTCCTAAAGATCTCTATATATCTTATCTAGTTAAATTAGTAATAATCCATTAATAATTTTAAAATTAATATACTAACCCTATGCTTATAGTGTATATAGTAGAGTTATATATACTATATAGTATAAGTATTACAGTCTCTATACTCTAGATTAACCTCCTTGCTAATATAGGTACTAAGACCTAGAAAGTATAAGAAAGAATCTATAATATATTGTTAATTACTTACCCTTAATATAAGCTTAGTCTTAATCTAGTATTATACCTTAAATCCTATGACTATAGATATAGTACTAGTTTAAAGAAATCCTGAATCTTTCTCTAATATAGGTAAAGATATATATAAATATTACTTTATAAGCTTTAGTAGATTGAGAGTTAATAATAGCTTAGATAAGAAGTATTACTATTTAAGAATTAGTAATATATTATTAATAATTTAAAGATCTCTTACTAATCTAAGCCTTATAGTTATAGGCCCCCTAAATAACCTTATGTTTAGTCTTACTTATAATATACTTAAAATTTATATCTACTTAAAAGGATATAAAGTTTAGGTAGGTAAGAAGCTTAACTTACTTACAGTGAAATATAGCAATAAGAAGGTTATCTCCTGTATCCTCAAAGATTTAGATATACTATAAAGTATTAGTAATATATTATTATACTTTTAACTATATAATATACCTAGTTACTATTGTACTAATAATAGGTAAGATACTTATATATTACCCTAAGTTGAGATATCCTAAGAGGAAAATAGAGGGCTTAATACTTTTCTAAGATATACTAAAGTCTACTATTATTTGTAAGACTTAGGTAGATCTTAGAGAGAGCTTTAACATTAAAGCTACAATATAGCTAGTAAATTGCTAGGGAGTATAACTAAATATCTATTAATAATTAGCAATATATTATTAATCTATTATAAAGTCTTACTTAGGGTATTTAGTATATATCTCTCCCTTAAGAGAGTATCTTATAGTTAGGTAAGAATACTTATTAGTATTTAGCTTAGTAGTAATAGTAGATAGTTATAAATACTATATAATAATATTAAGATATAAGGAACAAAGGGATCCTTAGGGATAAAGAATTTAAAGGAAATAGAGCAAGGGACTAAGATAATATATCTAGGACTAGAGGGAATATAGGTATAGTCTAAGGAGAAAGCATTAGTAATATATTAACAATAGATTATTACTTATATACTGTAAATTACTCTACCTCGATTTGTTCAATTGACTGTAACATAGTAGTCTATAGGTTGCTAAGAGGGGATTGTTCCATTTGATAGAATATGTTTAATATGATGGATAAAGGCTTTAAATCATATTAGTAAAATAGTACAATAATAACTATTATCCCTTTACTAAGTATAGTATTAGATAAATGCCTGAGCTAAGCTAGCTAGTCCCTGATAATAGATTAATAATACATTCCCTAGGATAACTATCTTATATACCTACTCTCTAGACTATCGAATCCTAGGCTAGTATAATGTAGAGTAACTACTATTTGCCTTCTTATAGGCTAGACTATAGTTATAGTCTATACGGATTATATAAGCCTACCTAACCTAGTTAGATTATTAAATATATTAATAATATATTATTAATTACTTATACAACAGTATCCCTTTCTGTACTTACCCTACTTAACTGCTTACTCTTCTCTTTCTAAAGGGTCTAGTAATCCTCTAGTACCTCCGTATAAGCTACACCTTATATCTATAGGTCTAAGTGCTAATAGACCTTAACCCTAGTATGCTTATGATGATAATACATAGATATTGCTAACTCTAGGAAGGAGGAGCTTATCTAGATAGTAGGTTAAGACTATTAGGTATAGTATTATATCTATAATATATTATTAATACATTATCTATAGATTAATATTAAAACCTATAGTCTTCTAAGGAGTAGATCTCTAGTTCTCTACTAAACCCTTAGTAAAGATAATATAGCTAGTACTAGCTTCTGATGTCTTTAGCTATTCTAGGATAGTAGGAATAAAGTTTAGCTTAGATATAAATATAGTATTCTCTCGAACTGTATAATGACTAGACCTTCTAGGGGCTAATGAAAAGAGAACAGGTTTATTGAGTCCTGAAGGGTCCTATGGCTCTTTGACCTAGGGTTTAATGAGTAATACATTAACAATCCATAGATAATCCTTAATAACTAACTGGCTGTATAGTAGGTTATCTTAGTTAGAAAGTAGGTTATTTAAGAGAGGAGGAAGAATATATTCCCTAGGTAGGAATACTTAAAGGAGGATCTATCTATAACTGACTATATATTATTAATACATTACTAGGCTAGTAAAGATAAATACAAGTTATAGTTTACTTATAAGCCTATCTAACTGTCGATGAAAACCTAAGGTATAGGGTACTCTACTTTAAATAGGATTATACTAATAAAAACATATAATATACCTCTTAGGTTAATATGTTATAGACCTACTTTAAACCCTGCTAGCTGTACTACCTCTCGGGCTAACACTAGGGCTACCCCTCGGGTTATGTATATCTATATAGTCTTACTGTATTAGGATTTTATCTACTAAGACTAGCCTTACTATATTAGGATTTTATCTGCTAAGACTAGTCTTACTGTATTAGGATTTTGTCTACTAAGACTAGCCTTACTGTATTAGGATTTTTGTCTACTAAGACCTTAAGTGTACCCTACTAATTACTTAATTGAATTAATGTCTACTAAGACCTATAGGGGCCTTAGGACTTACCTTTTGTAACTTTCTACCTTTTTATTTTTAACTTCCTAACTAGGGAAGCTTTAAATCTAAGATAAATACCTATCTAGAGCTAATTTAAGCTAGAATCTACTTAAAATTACTAAAAAATATATTTTAAATAAAATACTACTTAGCCTTTATACTATTTTACTATATAATATCTTCTAGCTTTATTCTAAGTCTTCTTTAGCTACTATAAAATATCACTAATTAGTAATTCTATTAACTGCCTTAAGGATAATAGTATTATAGTAGAGTTAGAGCTATCTCTAAACATTGATAATATGTCTCTCTACTCTTAGGGTTAAGTTCATAGGTTTATATGTAAACCTATCTTAATAATCCTCCTAGGCTATCATCGTTTTATATAAACTGGTGGTACTATTAACTTCTATATTAATTGTTACTCCTCTGTTTATTGACTAGGTAGACTCTCTGTAATAAGGCTATAAAATATATCTTTAAGCTTATTACTTAAATAGTTCTATATTAGGGTTATTAGATAGAGCTAGGGTAAGTAATTAATCTCTACTAATAGGTATATTTTCTTATTCTTATCTAGTACTATTATCCTACTGATATTTAGTTTGTTAAACTTAATTATAGATATTATACTTTTAAGTAGGTTCTAACTAGCCTATTAAAAATGTTAGTATATACTGTTAATGTTATTGATAAAATCCTTACTAGGAGCTAGGTTATAGTAGAAATTAAAATAAGCCTCTTCTAGTAGATATAATATAGTATATTATAGTAATTTATCCTTTATACTTATTATTAGTAGAGGTTTAGAAGGGAAAAGCTCTCCTAGGGGACTATTTTATAGTTAGTATACAATTAAAGCCTATATTAACTATTACTTACTACCTTATATAGCCTGTTCCTTTATACTAGTAATAAGACTTGTTTCTATTAGCTAGGGTAATACCTAGTATATTACTATAGTAAGGATATATAGATTCCTATACTAATCCTTTGTAGTATAAGATCTAAATGTCTCTTAGATAAGCTTTATACTCCTGTGAATAGCTATATAGAATAGCTTTATATCCTATTTTATATAAGCCTTTAAGCTACCCTTTCACTTAGTAGGGGAGAAGAGGTTATTAAAGAGATTAATTAGCTTATTACTATAAATCCTATTTCCTATAATAAAGTAGGGAATAGTATAGTTTATATCTATAGCTCAATTGTAAAATACTATCTTTATCCTATTAAAATAGAAGAGTAAGGGGTTATCTTTAGGAAACTTTACTAGTATTATATTAGCTAAGTTAGATCTAGTAGTCTATTTTACTAACCTAAGTACCTCTTCCTATATATCTAGTTTAAATAGGTTAATAATAGTAGAATATAGGTATTTATACTATAGTTACTTAACTTATAGTTATTTAGTAATATAGTACTCTATAATCTACTTCTTAGCTTACTATAAGTAGAAGCTAATATCTTATATATCCTTTAGTACTTTCTACTATTAGTAATAGTCCTTATATAGTATACTATTATATACTATAAGTCTATTATCTACCTTTTCATAGAAGTGTATACTATTCTAATTAAACTTACCTAGTCTCTACTATCTGAATCTATACTCCTTAGATAAGTAATCTATTCTAAGGCCTTCCTACTTAATCTCTAGTACTTATTCCTTACTAGTCTCAGTCTAGTAGTACTTTTTAGTTATCTAGATATTACTCTATAGTAGTATTTCTTTAGTAATAAGGGATAATAAATATAAGAAATAGAGTCCCTAGAGTATAGCTACTATAATAATAGTCTTTAGTAGTAAGAACTTAAGAGATTAGGTAGAGTATAAATATTCAAAGAGAAAGTAGTATTAGTTAATAGATACCCTTAAAAAGCTAGCTATATTAGTAGAGGGAACTATAAAGTATAGTACCTCCTTAGTAGGGTCTAGTGTATAATAGTATTAAGTATAGTATATAAGAATCTATTGTAAAAGGGTAAGAGATATATAATCTTCTATATATACCCTATATGTAAATAGGTAGTCTTTATTAATACTATTAGTAATATTAGCTAGGATAGAATAGTTAATATAAAGTTTACTCTACTAATACCTATTAATAAGTATAGTAATTAATTTACTTAATCCTATAGTTAATATATTTTAGTTAATAAAGTATATAGGGTTAAGGGTAAGAGACTTAGTTATAGGTAATTTAAATAGATACTTTTTAGTAGTATTAAATAGGACCTTAATTAGGTTATAGTACTAGGTATAAATAAGCTCTTACTTAGTCTCTAGACTCTATAGTCTATATAAGAGAGTATTACTCTCTATATTATAGAGGGTTACCTAAGGGTAGTTAGCCTTATGAAGGTAAGGTCTCTAGTATAGAGCTAGTATATTATAATACTAGCTTTAGGTCTAATAGACTTAGTATAGTCTATTAAGATAGTACTTATACTATAATAGTATATTATAAGTAAAGGGGTTTAAGAGATATAGGGTATACTAATAGCTAATATTAATATAGGTAGTATCTAGGTAGATGAATTTCTTATTAATAG
>LDPL01000019.1:240470-267753 GCA_001305505.1 Neonectria ditissima | reverse complement strand
AATAACTATATAGCTAAGCTATAATACTACTATTAATAAAAGTATAAAGATTATACTATCTTATATAAACTTTAGATTTACCCCTAATACTTACTAAGTTAAATAAAATACTAAAGATATTAACCTAAAAGCTATCCTTACCTTAGAAAATTAAAAAATCTATATAAAGAAATAAAGACTAAACTTAAATTTATATATAACTAGATATAAAAATACTATAATAAGAAAAGAATAAAGGGATTATCCTTTTAGGAGGGAGATATAGTCTACCTTATAATAAAAAATAATAAAATAAAATAATAAAATAAAAAATTAGACTATAAATTCATTAGACCTTATAAAATCATTAAGAAAATCTTAGAAAATAACTACTAATTAGACTTACTACTAAAAGTTAAACTTTACCTAGTTTTCTATATCTTACTCCTTAAGATAGCTATAAATACAATTTATACTAAGTTTAGTAATAAGCTAGAAACTAAGGTTAAAGGACCTAAGGAATATACTATAGAAATAATCCTAGATACTAGATAGATAAATAAGTAAATAGAGTATCTTATTAAATAGAAAGACTACCCTAAGAGTAAGAATATATAGGAACTAACTATATACCTTACCTATATATAATACCTCCTAAAGAACTTTTACTAATAATACTAAAGTTAAGTAATATAGAAAAATCACTAAGGATAGGAAACTAATTAAGTAAATCTATAGTACTAATACCTTATACCTTACTAATAGCTTACTATTTAGAAAGAATAGCTTCCTCCTAGGTATAAATACTATTTACTTTATTTATATCCTATATACTATATATAAATAGAGATAAACTATACTCCTTTAGAACCTTCCTCTATTAGTAAAGTTATAATAAATAAGATAATACCTTAGCTAATATATTTTTAGTCTATTTAATATTAGACTTAACCTTATACTATACCTTAAGGGTATATATTACTACCTAGAAGAAATTAGTAAAAAACATTAGAAAAGATACCTAGGATACCCTTACAAAATATTATAATGTTAGAACTATTATAAGGGTAACTATACTAAATATACTCTCTACAATAGGAAGATTTCCCTAATATCTAATAGACTAACTATCCCTTAAAACAGTATAAGTAAGATATAACTTTATAACCTTTAGATTTAATAGTTTATACTAGAAGAGATTACTAAGTAGTTTTTTATAATTTAATAATTTAACCTAATATAATAGTTAGAAATAGGAATACTTTATAAGTCTAGGTTAGACTTATATAGGAAATATTAGGGTATTAGGCCCTATATATAGTCTTAAGATAAGACTAACAGAGGGGAGATATTATATTATAGCCTAAGTTAAGACTAGGTAGTTATAACTAGTAGAACTATAATATACCTACTTTTTCTTACCTATTATTATTAGATTACTTAGATTATATAGTAATCCTAGTACTCCCTAGGAAATAACTAATTATAGAAGGATTATAAAGGCCTTATTATAATCTAAGATAATAGATTACCTAGATTACTACTATAATCTAGTAATCTAATATAGTATATATATATATTTACTTAGTATATTAGATAAGAGCCTTAAGCTCTCTAGCTATTAATATACTTAGTTATATTAAATCTACTATTCTACTATTACTAGACTATAACCTATATTACTTACTATAACATCCTAATCCACTCGATTATAAACACTATACCTAGACCTACCCTATACCCTTAGGTTAGACCTAACTATTATAACTAGCTATAGTAAGAGATAGTAAAAGAAAAGATTAGTATAATATATACTCTATTAATATAACTACTTACTAATAGCTTAATAAAGAGCCTACTAAAGGAGGGATTTATAAAGTTTATTTAATAGCTTAGACTTATAGACCTTTTAGAGATATTAGAATAGAGAAGGAAGAATAAAGATTATAGCTTAATAGTAATACCTTTAAGCTAAAGGGGTATATTAGATTAGAATATATAAAGAGTAACTTAAAGGGAAATTATATAGAGCTAGATAAACATTTACTAAGTAGAGCCTAAAGAGGAAGATAGTTACCCCTAGTAGAATCCTAATAGCTCTACTTTTAGGATAGTATTATAATCCTAATAAAGAGTTAAGGGGGTTAAAAGGGGGAGAATATATATATAATATATATATATCTAAGCTATCTAAGTATTATACTAGCCTTTTAATATTTATCCTTTATCTAAGTAGGGTTTAGGTTTAAGGGTTAAGAAAAGAAAGAGAAGAAAGGAAAAGATAAGGAAAATAGAATAGGGAAAAGGGAAAGGAAAGTAGAAAAAGGAGAAAAGGGAAAGGAAGGGAAGAGAGAGGGAGGAAGAGGAAGAAAGAGAGAAAGAGAGTAGGAAGAGTCCTTTTCCCTTTTTAACCCAGCTAGCTAGCTAAGCCTAGAGTTTCTTCTTATTACACTAAGTATCCCTTTGACTATACTAAGGTAACATATCAGCTTAGCACCCTATATTACCCCTACTTAAGCTGAGGTATATAGAGTAACTAAGAGTACATTCAGAATTAATACTACCTAGTTCCTTATATATTATATTATTTACATTCCTATAGATTCCCAACTACCCCCTAGCTAAGCAGTTAACACATATAATAACAATAGCTTTATTTGGGTTAACTATAATAGCTACTATAAGTAACTGGCTAATAATATATACTAGCCAATTGAAAAGCTAGTCCCAGATTATAGTTATAACTTCAAGCTAATAGACCTTCTAAGCTAGGCCCCTATAATAGTAGCTTTACCCTAGTAGCTACTATTACTATTCTAGGAATTCCTACCTATTTCTCTAGTAGAAAGATAGGTTAGCTATACTAACAGCTAGATTAGTTATCTCTTATAACAGTATAAAGCTAGTACCTATATATTAAAGCTATAGTTATAACTATTAACTTAGAAGCTAACCTCTATTACTAAACTCTATATATAGCTTATAATCCTAATATATATATAAATTCATATAGAACTAATAATTAAGGACTATTAGAAGGTTTCTAAGCTATAGAAAATAGAGCCCTTATACCTAGTTACTAAGTATATAAGTTATAACTACTTTATATAACTATTATAGTATCTTTATCTCTTTAACTTTATAACTATTAATTAAAGCCCTAATATAACCTTCTATAGCTAAACCTACAGCTAGGTTAATACTTAGTCTAACTATATACAGTATACATCTACTATTTTCTTCCTCCTAGGTATATCTATCACTATAGATAAGTACATAGTCTACTTCCTTAGCTAGTCCCTTAATACAATAACCATCCCTAACAAACCGACCCTAACAGGCTTCAAAGTGTAAGCTATAGCCTAATAAGGCTATTTCCTACGGTGGATTTAGCACAGGCCGGGCTGGAAGTTCAGGCCCATAGGGGTCCAGCTGGCTCGATGGCTACAGTAAGGGCTATAGCTACAGCAGAGCCAGCAGCAGATACAAAAGAGAATAATCTATCTAAACCCAACCTAAGCTGTAGTTGTTACCCTAGTAAATCTACTGCCAAATTCCACATATTATGTCTTTCTCAATAACCTATTCTCTTCTAATAACCTCTTTCACTAGCTCCATCAGCTAGGTTATAGGGCTATAGGCACAGCCTACTATAACTGTAGTTTTTACATATCCCTCATTAAGCTTAAAGCTATAGATAATACAGCTGCTAATAGCCTTAAATTTAATATTCTTAAAGCTATCCCTATAACAGATAATAAGGTTAATTATAAGGATATAGTTATACTGTATTTTCCTTACTAACTTATCTTCTACTAGGTTAATCAGATTATATAGAAAGATAATACCCTTATCTTATTCCTATTAACTATATTTATAGGCAATAAAAGGAGTAACTATAAGAGGAAGAGACTAACAGGGGACTAAATACAGTTACAGCTAATATAGCATTTTTTCAGCAATAACCCTATTAAGCTGATTTCTATCCTATCTATTACTACTACTTATAACCTTAAGATAAATACAGTAGACTATAGCGACTAGCTACAGTCTTATTAGGGCCCTAACTGCTGTATACATAGGGGCAGCTGGAAGGCCCTTGCTTAGGACTTCCTATTAGAAATAGCCCTTATCAACAGCTTCCTTTTACAGTAATAAGGGCAGTCATAGTGGAAGCCAGAGCAGTCACAGAAGGGTTAGCGGCAACAGCTTATTAATGACCTTATTACAGCATACACAGCTCAAAGTCAGTCACATCAGCGGTTTCGAACGGGAGACGAATTTACGCCTATCTCACAGCACAATTAGGTCCGAAATAAGAACCCATCAGCATGCCGGGCTTGTAAGAACATACGGCTAGGCAAGGGTCGGCCACGGCAGCCGTTGCAAGCAGTCAGCAGCAACAGCCCGGTTGTATGGAAATCACGATATCGGTGTAAGCAGTATGATGTAGCTCTTTGTAAATCGGGAAATTGCTAGGACTTCTATCACCACCTAAAATAGGTGGGGGCAGAGGTACCTTTTATTTGCATCATTTTCGTTGGTCCGGCTCCCTGTCACTAGCGTATGTGTTGCCTTAGCACAGTCAAAGGGATACTCACGCAATGATTTCTCAACCTTACTCCTATATTAAAGTTTAGAAAGGTGAAGACGTAATGTGTCGCGAACCGGCCGCCGTGGCGCTAGAGCACCACTTTAGCCACGTCTCCAGGGTTATGTTCCGCGACGAGACGAGACTCCGCGTCCTAGCCTCCGACACCTCCTCGGCCTGGCGTGGACCCCCTCTACCGACGGGAAACAGGGTCGGGGATGTCTTTGCAAAGAACGGTAGGGATTGGCAAAGTCCTCTCCCGTAGACACAAGGATATAAGGTTCGCGCGTGTCTCCGTGCCGCACCTCGGCCGATCCCACCCACGTCCCGGCCCGCATTTCGTCACGGGCATCATCATGGCACAGAGCGTCGTAGACATACCGCAACTTCTCCACGTCCGCCATATCCGGTCGCCCATCGAGGGCGAACATCCCGGATGAGCTGATCTCGTGGATCGGGCCAGCAGCGGCGGTAGCGCTGTCGGCGTTCTCGTCACTGGCTTCACAATGGGCATCCACTGGTTTCCCAGCCTCGTCCCCCTGGATGCCTATATCGAAACCCTGGCCCATCGTTGCCAGCCGACGGCTCGTCCCGTTCCAAACGCTCAAAGACTTCACTGTGTTGAATAACGAGCAGTGGTACCCGATGGTGACCATCATCAGACCCATGCCTCAAAAGCGTCTCCGGTCCCGTTTTCCGTGGCTTGTTTTAGAATGCAGAGATCGACGACAAAACGTCGCCGCTTTAAGGTGGAAGCTCTGGCTCACCCTAGCACCGGCGGGGCTCCCGAGCGCTCCGGTGTCGTCTTCCCACACCCGCAAGGGTATACGAAACCACGACTCCCCCACGACGGTCAAGGGTGCACAGCCATCAGCCCCGAGACTTCATATAACCAGGGATAGGCTACTGAACCAATATGTGATAAACTCTAAACTGCGCCAGAGTATCGGGGTAGCAAACCGGAATGGGCAAGGTGAGGACCCTACCAAATCACCACCAAATCGTTCCGGTGTTTTTTACACCCCAAGACCTTCGTACCTCAAGTAGCGGGGTTCTTTGATGTGCAAAAACAATCACTAGTACAGGGCCACGCAAATGAAGGTATCTTGGTATCCAATCCCTAGCCATCATGTGTGTGTGATAGAGTGGCATACTGTGCAAAATCGGTACATTCCTTGCCATACTGAAATTACTGCAACAAGAGGTATTTCTTTTGCATGTCAAAGTCGGTTTTGCAGGCCAAGGGACCCACCTACCTGAGGTACGACGGTCAGGGGTGGCTGACGTGTAGGCCGCCCCCTTAGTAGCGAGAATCCTCCTGATCCGTTCGTAATCAGTGGAGACGCGTTAAGGGTTCCGGACAGGGCTAGGATTGGATGATCACTGGGAGAACAACAAGGGTGGGTTCAGTATAGAAGAGCAAATGACCTCCATCCAGAACTTTCCGACTCCTTGGCTCGAAAAATTTGACTCGGCGACGTCAGAACCGCGCATATGATTCCTGCAACAAACCGATTAGCGAAGGCCTAACTATCGACTTTTTTTTTTCTTTCCCTTTCTCACTTTCTTTAATTTTTTACCCTCCTCGAAACGACGCCAAAGGTCAAACTAAGATAGGGGGAAACGAACAACCGGTTGGGCTTCGGCGCGGCCCGCGTTACAACAGATGGCTTACGCAACGGACAATGGGCACGACTCAAGCTCGATGAGAAGTGGTGGCGGGTCCACGGAACAAGCCCTGTCATCCGCCGTGACAAGGGCCCCTGCGCGAAGCTCCATGTCGACACTCACCGCCTCCTCCTCGTCGAACTATGCCTCTAGCGTGTCGAGCGGCAGCCAAAATCAGAGTGGGGGTAACCCTGGCACACCCGTGAGCAGACGCTCTGGCGGATGGGACCGGCAAACGCTTTCCCCGGCAGCGGCTGCAAGGGCCAGGTTTGATGGTGTGGGAATTCCCTTGAGCCAAATTGCGTTTTGATGGCGTTCGATTGTTGTTGGTTGCTTAACTGACTGTTGAGAAATAGCCCATGACTGAAGACCATGCCGTTGATCAGCCAAGCAGTCTACGACCCCAGGAGGATCTAGATGACTCTTCTGATTCTTCAGATGAATACATGACGAGTTACAAGCCTTTGGCTCGGTGAGATTTACCCATTATGCTGCTATCAGTTCAGTATCACTTCATTACCCTTGATAGTGGATCAACGGGGCGAAATATATTGGTAGACTGGTTCATCTGTTTGCTGATGCTGACTTGGCAAAGGAAATCCACTCGGGCCAGCGGGTCACGCTCCAAAGGTTTCTTTCAATCTTTCGTCAAGAAGTTGAGCAAAACCTCTGTTCGTCCGTTTCCCCCTCCCCCGGTTCTGACAAGCCATTGGCATCCGAAAATTAATCAAACAATTCACAGGCTACGGCTTGGTGCCAAACAACCCGGTAGGATCCCGTCTCACCCATCATACTCTTCGATAGCGCGCATCTTAATTACCCGTGTGCTAATGCGCTTTCGTCGTTTTAGCAAGAACAAGACAGAAATGGTATGGATTGAGGCCCGGGCGCGCCACTCCCTCGCTACTCTTTAGCCTGCGTGCTTGCTGATAGATTGCGCTAGTCATTCAGCACATTGTCATGATCGATATCTTCAGAGGGCTTCACTTAGCACCTATCTCAACAAGGCCGAGACGGGTTCTTGATGTCGGCACTGGCCCTGGAACATGGGCATTGGTAAGTTCTTATCATTGAACGAATGCGATGATTTGCATCTTTTACTGACATTTGTCATTTTGCCGTATCTAGGAATTCGGCAAGTCTTTTTTTCCCCATTCCTGTCCTTCTGTGCCATTGAAGCTAACAATCGTGGCCTTCGTTGGTAGCCCAAAAACATCCTTACTGCTCCGTTCTAGGCGTGGACATTGATCCGGTCAAGCCGCGTTCTACCAGATCCAACTGTAGCTTTATGACAGTGGATATTGCGCATGATTGGGACTTCACCGACGGCGGTAACTTTGATTTTATTCACATTCGACAACTTGGCGATATTCAGGATAAAAAGAAATTACTCCAATCGACTTTCGACAATCTGAAGCCTGGAGGATGGGTCGAACTTACGGAATGGATCGCAATTCTACAGTCACCAAATCATTCATTGGACGGCACCGCATTCGGCAGATGGAATGATCTGCTGGAGCAAGGAATGCGCACTTTTGGTACAACGCTGTACTACCCGAATAAATTCAAGCCATTGCTACAGGAAACAGGCTTTGATCACATCATTGAGACCAGAAATGGCGCGACGACAAATGCGTGCTATCCTGGGAAAAAGTTGCAGCGCATAGGCCATCTAATGACGCAGAACTGGCTGCTGATTCTTGAGCCCTTAACAATGCCTGTTTTTACGCAAGCGTTGGGCTGGTCTCCGGATGAAGTCAAGTCGTTTCTGGTTGATGTGCGGAAAGAGATTGGCAACACACAATACCATTCCTTCATGACGCTGTGAGTACCATCCGCCCGCTCCATCTGAGAACTTACCATGTGTTTGTCAAAAAACTCTTATGCTTACAATTGTGATCCAGAATAACGTTTTGTGCCCAAAAGCCGTTAAATAGTTCATCCACGTCGTCCAAATCGACCTCAGCCTCAGCCTCAACATCCGAATCTTGTCTTCCCACGATTAAGTAGGTCCTCCGCTCGGACCAGACGCACGTTGAACACGGCCCGCAAGGTTGCCTTCTCAAAAAGGCCACTTGCAAAGGTAGCCCTAAATGTAATCAATAACCAGTAATACATGGTTTGCGATACTTGGCACAGAATGGGGAGTCCTGTCCCGTCTCCAAGGATGGACCGGGTTAGCTTGTATGCAGTGATATCCGTGGGACGTCTAGGTTACAGTGTTTTCTGGTTCTTTGGCCAGGGAGTTTTTGATAATTGGGATGATATCAAGAAGAGTATGGGGTCTGAACTAGATCCTTGAATGGGACTGAATGATATGTTTTTGGTGTTACATTGCTTCTTAGGGGCCCGTAAGCTGTGAGGGACTCGGGCGCAAACCTCAGATGGGGGAATTGAGGGTCGTCCTCCTGCTCTCCTCTGAGAAATGTTACGCTTGAAGAACCTTTCCACAAAAAGGGACTTAGAATAGATGAATACATCTGCGCTAAGGTTATTGGAAGGGATAATGATCTCCAGAAAGCAAAGAGTGTATACAGTTGATGTGTCTCGAATATTTTAACAAAGCTATACCCGAAAGCGGAAACTGTGAACTATCAAGGAAAGAAAAAGGAATCCCATGATCTGTAGTAAATTTCAACCCCCTGGAGGAGAGATCACAATTCCTCATACTATCATTCGAGAAACCCTAGCTGCCAGATCCTGGATACTATACGGGTTCGTCAAATCATTGATGGGTAAATCAATCTGGAACGCGTATCTGGCCCAAGATCTAACCTCAATGGCAATGAGCGAATCCATGCCATACTGGACTGCTGATCTCGTAGGTTGGATCTCGCCAACCTTCATTGACAGTACCTGTGCCAGCTTGGCAACAAGAGCAGAACAAACGACGGGCTGCAAAGCCGCCTCTTTGCCCTCGGGCACATCAGCCAGCCGCCCCAGAGTGTTTCGGAAGGCCTTGACGGCTGTCTGGACTGCACTCTCTCCGCTACCAGAATCGGCATCAATTGCCGCATTGTCAGCAGTCCTGGATCGCAACAAACCAAACTTTGCGTCCTTGGCCCAAGACTGCCATTCTGCTGTAGCTTTGTCAATCATGCCAAAGCTGAGGACGATTTGACTTTGTGAAAAGTCATCGTAAGAAGAGTCTCTGGTTATGTGTGGGTTCTTGGGCGAACCCGTTGCAATAGCCCCCTCGACCACGCGTAGAACATCTCTCACTGTGATGGGCCTGAGTCCACGGGATGACAAAGAAGCCTGGATCTCCGGACGCTCGCTAATGTTTCCGACGTCCTCCACATATCCGAGGTCAACAGACGAGGCTGGAAGCCCGAGACTTTGACGGTATCTGGCAAAGGTGTCGAGGAAAGTGCTGCTTGCCGAGTAATTCGACTGACCCTCATTACCCAACACTCCGCAACCCGAACTGAGCATGACAAAGAAGTCGAGGTCGTGATTGAGAAGGCACGTATGGAGATTCAGCGAGCCATTGACCTTTGGACCAAATACCACATCGAAGTCTTCCAAAGTGATATCCTCAAAAAACCGGTCCTAGATAAAAGGATTAGATGGGTATACACATAAAATCATCAAGGTTTGGAGTAGACTCACGCTAAGCCTCAAGGCTGAGTGAATAACTCCACCGACAAGAGTCTCGATGGAAGCAACGAGGCGTTCGACAGCTGCAAAGTCACCCACATCGCAAACTTCAACTCTAGCATTGCATCCATATGATGATAATTGTTGTAAAAGATCACCAGACTCCGAGGCCCTCGAAACCGAGCTGGTGGCCAGAATGAGGTTCCGAGCGCCATAGCTGGCCATCCACACCGCAATTGCGCGTCCTAAGCCACCAAGACCGCCTGTGATGATGTATGTCTTGTGTTGATTGAAACGAGAAGTCTTCGGTCGTATCTAGATTATGGTTAAATGCAACCCTTTCGCGAAAAGTATTGAGAGCACATACCTTGATCAATTGCTCATCATCGACATCCGTAAGTGATATGACCTGTTTATGCTGATTACCTTCTAACAGCGTCGAAAAGGCGGACTGTAGGGAGTGAAGCCCAGTCACCGAAACCGACATGTCAACATCGATTTCTCGCCTCTCAACCATGCCAATGAGTTGATCTAGCAATCTAATGCAATCCAAACGTCAGCTGTCAGAGAATAGACACGAAAAGGTTCAACCACTTACTTTCCTAGGTCTTGACTGCTCTCATGATATGCATCCATCAGATCAATGGAAGTAAACATGACGTTGTTGTTAGGTCGAAGATGGAATTCATCGCTATGAGTTTCACCCAACCCAATCTCGATATATGTTCCACGGTTCGCTACCAAATGAGAAAACTCTGCATTCTGGCCGGACCGAGTGTTCAGCACGAGCTTATACGCTTGAGAATTAGTGGCGCGGGAAACGTTGGAACGGCTGGCGCTTGGCGGGATAACAAATATCTTGGAGGAAGAGATTCCGTGTTTGGTGAGAAGAGACTTGTTTCTGTCACTGATGGTGGCGTAAACATCTAGCTTCAGCGCCGTTGCCGTTTTGATCAGAGCGATGCCTTGATTTGACGTGGCGTTGATGACGAGGATTTTCTAATGCCATGTTAATAACCCGCCAACTCTCTGGGTGAATATGATACACATACCTGGCCTGTCGAGACTCTCGCAGCCATAGTCAGCGCGTACAACGCAGTGACGAAATTTGCAGGAATCGCCGCCGCATCCTAGACCCTAGTCAGCCGTACGTTCTCACTTTTTTATCTTATTTCCAGAGCTCTTCTTACCTCGAATGAAAGCCAGTCAGGTATTTTCCTACAGCAATTTGAAGGTGCCAGGTAATGTGTTGTAAAAGTCCCTTGACCAATGACCGCAACGCGATCTCCCGGGCTGAATGATGTGGCATTAGCAGCGCACCTCGCGACGATGCCAGAACACTCGCGGCCGAATTCCGTCGCCAGAAGAGATCCTTGGGCGATACATCCGTCCTGATTCAAGGTTAGAGACGACGGTTCGCCATCGATGGAGGAAATTAACTGTACTTACCCGTTCGTCGAGTCCGACGGCTCTGACCTCAACAAGAACATGCCCATCCGGTAAGGCCAAGTATTCGTCATCTTGCGCCATGGTCAGACTATCCAAGATTCCTGGTTCTCCCACAACCAAGTGATGTCGAGCCTGCACTACCTGCGTTGCAGGTACCTCCATCTTTCGAGCAGGACCAAATGCGTTTTCTAGGCGGGAATCATTCACAAGTCTGCATGTCCAGAGCTGCCCGTCTTTTTCTGCCACTTCGTAGTCCAATTTGGAGATTGGATCGTCATGCGAGTGATGGATCCGTTCCATGACGTGGTAGATGATGTTGGCTGTAGTATCGCCCTCGCTACTCAAGTCCAGTGTGTACAGCTCGAGTTGGCTGTTTTCCATTCGGAGGGTTCGTGCAAAACCTGTTACAAGCCCTCCTGTCGTATTCTGCGGATCCAGATATACCTTGCGGGTAACCCAGATGCATTTGATAGGCTTAGTTAGCCATGACCTCAATGCCTCTAACTCCTTTGCTCGAAGAGAGGCAAGAAGGCTTCCTTCAGCCTCGTCCACAAGGACGAGCCAGCCTCCAGACCATTGCCGTGAAGAAAGCTCTTCTAGATTACTGGATGTTGCAGCAATTCCACGGTTGCCGAGGTATCGCTCAATGTGGTCCCGCGTTGATAAATCGTTGCCAATTCCAGCGATATGCACTTCCTGCCCAGAAAGTGGCTCGGGTAGAGTGTAGTCAGCCAGTTTTGCTCTCGCCATCATCACGATAGTGCTTGAGAGTTGATCAGTATCGCTCTTGTCGTGTCTGGCTTCGATCTCGGAAACGCTGTCAAAATCCTCAGCGAGCTCTTCACGCCATTCGTCCATAGTAAGGCCAGGTCCAGACCGGCCAGGTGATCGAGGGCGTAGCCACCAGCCAGTCAAGGGTCCCTACAAAGAGAGTTAGTTATGAAACCCAAATAATGATGTGTTAGGTCATACCCAAAGGAAATTGGCTGAAGTAAGGTCTGCAAGTTTAAATGTTAGCTAATCTTGCAAGTTACATAAACGGAGCATGTTACTTACCCTCTGACAGCTCACCCACCAAGAGGTATCCATCGTCACGTAATAAGGATCGAACATTCTTCATTGCGAACTTCAAGTCGGCAGTTGCGTGCAGAACCTAACGTAGAATGATTAATAAATGATAGCACCTGCCGTCGCGTACATCTGGGACCTACATTGGCTGCGACCACAAGGTCGTACTTCTCAGTAAAGCCTTGCTCAGAAACATCCTTTTCGATATCGAGAGTCTTGAACTCGATCCGGTCCCATTCGGCAAACTTCTTCTTGGCTTTGTCGAAGAAACCAGCCGAAATGTCTGTAAAAGTAAAGGATTGGTAAGCATTTGGCCCTCCAGCCCTGGAGAAGCCGCGCAGCAACTCAGTTGTCGCACCACCAGTTCCAGCTCCAATCTCCAAGATTTTCATATTGGGATTCTTGTGTGCCAGGAGTTCGGCAACAGAAAGAAGTTTCTGGTTCATGCTTGTCGTGAAGATGCTCTCTTCATAGAACCTGTACAACAAATCGTCCTCTAGCCAAACTGCTAGTGCTTCTACTTCTCCTCGAAAGATTCTTCCCATGTTGATGGCTAGTTGAGATACGATAGCCGCATCGACAGTCTGAGAAATTCCGGAGTTTGAGACGACGTTTGACATGGCATCTTGTACTGTCGCAAATCCATTCTCCAGCTGGTGACGCGCTGATAGCCTTTCTTTATGCACATCAGCTTGGTCAAGCAGCCACGAACGGTACATTTGCAAGTGAGGGGCCAAGTCTTTGCCTTTTTCGAGACCATTCTCGACGATGAGCGGTATTAGCTCCTTGACCAAGTTCTCGAGGTTGACAAGCTTCTTTTCCGCTGGAAGACTCTCGATCTGGAAGGAATTGAGCATGGGATCATTGTTTGAGATGTCGCCGATGTCAGGTCTCCAGATTAGCCTCAGCCAGGGGAGCGTAGTCTGGTCATCACTCGTGGCTCTGTCCATCTGCAGACCTTCCACGACAAAGAAGGGTTTCGATAACGCATCATAACACTCAACGGTCCCTTCTATCCGGCTAAAACCCACGGGCGATGTATTGGTAGTGCAAGACGCGATCTCCGTGTTTTCAGCGGGCATGCGGATCGATATTCTCTTCATTCGGGATGGCAGCAGTAATGTATCGATCTCTTGGAAGTAGCCAGAGCGATTAGCTAATGCAGGTGTTTGCAGAGCCGCATCCATCATTGCTGGATGCAAGAGATACCGCTGGCCACGAACGGGAGATGGGGCAACCGACGTCATGTCGATCTTGGCAGAACAAGCCGAGAGGCTTGGGCGAACCCGAACTTCAGAAAGAAGCTGGAACTTGGGACCATAGCCATAGCCAACTCTCTCTAGAGTTTTGTAGTAGCTCTTCAATGGTACCTTGAGGGGCATATGATGCCAAGAGGTTCTGTGCAGAAAAGCACCATCATCTTTGCCCGCTAGAAATCGTCAGCTTATACCACCAGTCGTTTTGTCACCTATCACTCACTTGCCAGGACTGCAGCCTTGCCATGACAATGGCGGACATCAACGTCGCCTCTCAGTGAGGAAATGGTAAAATCATACCATGTCTCGTCGGAGCTGGCGTTGTCGTTTCCCAGGACCAGTGTGAGAAAGAGATCGATCGGTGTTTCGTCGGGAAGAATGATAGAATTTGAAAAGACAAAATCTTCAAATTCGAATGAATGATTTGCCCAATTAATCTCTTTGGTCTCTTCTTGTACTTGCATCATAGCCTCCACCACCATCGCTATGCCGGTGGTGAAGGAAAATGTCACAATGCCATTGACCTGTCTTGAGTCAGCCTTGTCTTAAAATGGATAAATGCTCTTTCTCGTACCTGATGATCAACGAGCCAAGGCGCATCTTCTATCGACACCTTGTTCCTCCATGTAGGAGCTGATGGATTCATTCCTCGGCAACGGGATCCTAGAATCTCATGCCGTGGTGCTTTGCGGAAACGCCATTCCAGGCTATTTCGTGGCTCGGTCCACGGTGTCGAGGAATAGTCCCAAGCATAAGGGGGAAGACTGTCTTGAAGCTCGTTGGGGAGACGTCCAGACTTGCCCGCGACCACAGAGCCGGCCTTGTTGACTTGTTCCAAATCCAACTGCTTTCCATTGAGGACCAAGTCTCCGGCAAGGCTCATCAGCTGTAGGCTTGAGTCTGCATTTCGAAGCATAGTAGAAAAATAGGGGAGTTGGGGCGAATCAGCCAGAGACTTCAGAATCTCAGATGTAGGACGAGAAAGCAATGAATGAGGCCCAAGCTCGACGCACAAATCAAACTTGCGGTCTGTTTGAGTCATGGCCAATGTCACTGCATCAGTATAAAGAACTGGGGATACGAGGTTTGCCCCCCAGTAGTCGGCATCAACCTCAGTCCCATTCAGCTCGAGACCGGAAACAGATGAGAACATAGGAACCCGTCCAGCCTTCGGATGCAGAACACCCTGAAGGTGACCGATATAATCATCCACCACACTCTTCATGGTATGGGTATGGTAGGCTCGAGTTACAGCCACGGCCCTGGATACAATGCCATGACTGCTAAGCTCAGCGGCCACATTCTGAACTCCCTCAACAGAGCCTGCGAGAGTCAGATTCTGGGGACCATTGAAGCATGCAATTTGCACATCGTTTCGCTCCAATGCACCCTGCAACTCTTTCGCCTTTGGTGCACTTCGAGTGGCCAACATGGCACCTGATGGGGCGTTCTCGCAGGCTATCCCTCGATAGTAAGCGACCGTGATGGCTTCCCTGGCAGTAAGAGCACCACAAGCGTACGCCGCGGCCGTCTCTCCACCTGAATGACCGACGACCCCATCTGGAAGGACGCCCCAAGTAGAAAGAACATCTACCAGTGCGATTTGAACCGCCATGGAAAGAGGATGGGCGAGTGCCGGCGAATCAATCTTTTCTTGTGAGAGCTCAGCGGTTAGCTTGTCTATAAAGAAGTCAGTAACCACCAAGCAGCAGCTTAGAATTGTCGCGTCTGGACGCACCTATCAGGGACCAGGCCGACGTATTCGATGGCTGAAGTTCTGTAACGACCTGCTCAAGGTTGTACAAGGTGTTGCGGGCCACAGGGAATGCCTCGAGGAGACGTTTACCCATCTGGGACCACATGGCTCCTTGACCTGTGAATGTAAATAAAATTCGAGGTGCATCACCACTGGGCGGCGTCGAATTCGATTTCAGGGCGTTGTTCTCCAACTGCTGGATGAGATCGTCAACTGTCTGGGCAACGGCGTACGACTTCCATGGCCGGACACGGATCTGACTTCGAGCATTCAGCGCCGTGACAAGGGGATCCGTTAAGCTGTGGCATTCATCGTGACTTTTAAGAAACTCTAGGAGGCTGAGTGTGTTTCTGTCTCGAGAGCTGCTTGAGGCGCCAGATGTGAACAGAAGGAAGAACGGTTTGTTGACTTGTTCTCCTGCCTCATGATGGCCATTACCACCATTGGTGCCATTGACGCCATTGGCGCCATTAACGGATCCGTTAGTCGGTTTAGGCGGCTCGTAGAACTCAATGACAGCATGCGCAGTAGATCCACCGATACCAAGGGAGTTAACGCTTGCTCGGCGTATGGACTTGGAAGGCCAGGGCTGGGGGCTGGTCGGAACGCGGACTCTCCATCCTTCGAAGTCGACTAGGCAAATCATCGTTAGTTGGATCCAAACTAGGTGTAGGGACTGGGAAACACTGTACTTTTGGGGTTAGGTGTCTTGTAATTGGTGTTGGGAGGAATTTCTCCCTTTTCCAAGGCCAAAACTACTTTGATGAGACTGCTCAAACCACTAGCCGCCTCCGAGTGTCCCACATTCGGTTTTGTCTGTTCGCTTGTTAGGCTATGTTTTTCTCAAAGTAATAAAGAAAAGGCATTGTTGCAAATGAAACTCACAGAACCAACCCAAAGTGCGTCTTGGGATTTGTGACTGGCAGCAAAAACCGAACCTACGGCTCCTAACTCTATACAGTCGCCCACGGGCGTACCTGTTCCATGGCACTCAAAGTATCCCGTCTCACTGAAGTCATTAATTCCTGCTTGGGCATAAGCCTGCAAGATGGTATCTCTTTGAGCTCGCCCGGAAGGTTCCGTGATTGCTGGAGTAGCACCAGAACTGAACTTGTTAGTGAACCCGAACTGTGTCAACCTTGCTTGGAGAAGAAGTAGACGTACCTATTAGTTGAGGTGCCCCTGATGACGGCTCGAATGTTATCCCCATCTCTAATCGCATCGCTCAGTCTTTTTACATAGACGGCGTTGGTTCCTTCGCCACGACCATATCCATTGGCGCTGGCGTCAAATGTCTTACACTGGCCGTCTGCAGCTATAGCGCCTAGACGCGTCAAAGACAATGCATAATCTGGACTCAGAAAAAGATTAGATGCACCAACCACAGCACCGTCACACTCCCCAGCTTGCAGTGCTTGGCAGGCAAGATGCAGGGCAACCAGGGCACCGGAACAGGCTGTGTCGATTGTCACACTGCATGTAAAGTGTCAGCATCGTAATCAATTGCACGTGTCGGCCCACTTTTGAAAGACAGATTAATTAGTCATAACATACCTGGGACCACCAAGATCAAGCGCATGACTGATGCGGTTTGCAAGCATGGTTCGTGTTGTTCCAATGGCGATAAAGGTTGGAAGATATTCAGGGTCCTGCATCAACATGTCATGATAATCGGCCACAAACATGGCACAATAGCAGCCAATCTTGGAGTTCGAGATCTTTTCCATGGAAATATTGGCTGACTCAAGGCATTCGTAGACAACTTCGAGCAATTGTTTTTGCTGTGGATCCATGGCTGTAGCTGTGTCTTTGCTAATACCGAAGAACTTGTGATCGAACTGCTTGATGTCCCTCTTGACGAAGTGGGCACCTCTAAACGCCTGAGCCCCCTTCTGATTAGGATCCATGCTTAGAAAATTCTCGGCATTAAATCGATCTTTCGGTATCGCCGTGGCCGACGAACGTCCTGCTCGAACATGGTCCCACAGGTCTAAGGGTTTGTCGATGCCGCCTGGGAGACGACAAGCCATGCTTACAATGGCAATTGGCTCCCGCCATTGTGAAACATAGGAAGACATTGCATAGAACAGAAGTGAAACAAAGAAGGTATTCTCAGATTCATTCCAGAGAGCTGTACAATTCCAGGAAAGTTCAACGACAAAGCGTGGAACGTGGGTCACATCACAAATATAGGCAAATACAAGTACTGTCCGACTGGTAGAACACGTCCGGTAGTTCATGCATGAACTGCAACAGTGTACGCAGGATAAAGTTAGCCTACTATCATGGATGCACTGCTAATTATCGTTCAATTGTTATCAGTAAGCTCCAACGGGTAACGCGGGATTGAGAAAGGATAAGCGGGCGCTTTCGCAATCTTGGACGGAGCCGAGATGTGGATACTTTTGACGTGGCACTGCACCTTCCTGGTAAAGTTTATGACTCTCCGGGTCTAACAAGGCAGATCACCGCTAAAAGAAGTAGACCTATTGTCTTACTGGCGTGATTTCCGGCGTTTTGTGGAAAACGGCAAAGGAGCTGTCCATATACATCCCGAGTTTACCGCGAACCGGTCTGTGAGCGTGAATAGGTAAAGCGAGCGGGTCTAGGGATAGCGGGGGGCTTCCTGCTTCGTGGGTGTGGTATTGGGGTCGGCGGCCGATTTGCGCGATTATCATACAAAGCAGCAACCTAATGATAGATGATATAAAGTAAAGGCTTCAGCAAAGCCGGTTAGAGTATGCAGGTAGGGTTACTTTGCCGTGGGGCCATTCCTAGGGCTCAGGCTCGGCCCAGGTTAAAGCAGCGGCTACTCAGGATAGTGGTCGAGAAAGGACGAACCGTGGGTCGATGTTCGCATTCTGAACTGTTGTTTCTTTGAAAATACAAAGCGGTGGCAAAAAGTCAGAACACTATCACCTGGAGCTCTCCTGAGCATCACTGCCAAGGTAGCTAGTCGTACTACTGACACCAATTCACTGGCCCTCCATGTCCTTGACTGAGCCTACATGCCAAGGCCTGCCCAAGCCCCTGTTCAAGCCCCTGTCCAAGCCCCTACCCAAGCCCCTACCCAAGCCCCTGCCTACGCTGACTGTGACTGCTACTCCGCCTTTAAAGTGGTCTGCTCACGGGAAGGGTTAGGCTACTCTTGTTAGATTGGAACATGTAAAGAGTGACTCTAAGGGAGGTTACATAGAACTAGTAAACATTTACTAAGTAGTACTTAAAGAGGAATATAGTTATACCTAGTAGAATCCTAATAGTCCTACTTTTAGGACTATATTATAATCCTAATAAATTATTAAAAGATTAAAGATAAAGATAATATATATATATAATATGTATATATTTAAACTATTTAAGTATTATATTAATCTTTTAAGAATTAATAGTTAAATAAATACTATAACTATTTAATTAAATATTTAGTTAAAAGTTAAATTATTAATAACTATTTATTAATTTCTTATTAAAGAAAAAATAACTGTTAATATAATAAAACTTATAATTAACTAAAATTATATTATTTAATTTAAAACTCTTAAGATTATTATAATAAATAAAGATTTTTAAGTTTATTTTAACTTAATAAAGATTAGTAAATTTTTATTATTATTAATAATATTAATTTCTCTTAATATTATATATTTTAGGAAAAATTAGAAAACTATAATATAAATAACTATTAAAAAGCTTATATTAATATTAACTTAAAGTTTTAATATTATTATAATTAAAGATAAAAATAATTTAATTTCTTAAGAAAAAGATAATATTATAATTTAAGCTTAATAGATTATTAAACTAATAGAAAAGAATCTATAAAAGTATAATATAATATAAACTAACTTTAAATATCTTAATAAGTAATATAAGAACTTTAAAATATAATTAAAAATTATTTAGAATTAAGTTCTAAAGACTATAGATAAATCTTCTTTTATTATTATTATTATTAAGGACAGTATTTACAGTAGGGAGTAAAGAGGTAAGATAGACTACTAGATCACTATAAGGTTATAGTAGGAAAGGTATAATAGTACTATAATATATATTAATCTCTAACCTCCCTATTCTTCCTAGTCATCTAAGCTCCTTTTATCCCTTTCTACTCTAGTCGTCTAGAGCAGGGTAATATACACTAGTAACGCCTAATCGGCACAGTCACTCCGAGACTACAGTAGCTCTGTCGCTTCCACTCTGAGACCATAGTGCCTCGTAGCTCTACTTCTAGCGTTATAGCGTCAATGACACTTTAGCGTATAATAGAGCCTCCCTACTTACAAAGGCCTATCCCTAGGCCTTTGATCTTCCAGCGAGGTAGCTACGAATATGGTTATCGACGAATTGTTAATAACTAATGTGTGATTATTATGTTATTCCTTGGCCTATTGTGGTCGCCTGATTAGGCAGTAAGATAGTACTGACCTAGTTGTAATTAGTCGTAGAGATATTAGGTATAATATAGTCCTATGATATATTTAGTCTAAGTCTATTAGCTAAGCTTAACTAGGCTGCTAAACTGAAATCGCTTAATTGTAAGTAGCTATAGAGGGATTTAATGATAATATTAATTAATAGGGTATTTATTCTTAATCTAGTAGCTTTATTTAATTCGGTAGTAAGGTAGAGCTAACCTAGCTATAAGTAGTTATAGGGATCTTAGTAATAATATTAATAATTAGAGTATTATTCCTAGTCTCTAGTTATTACTAAAATAGGCAGTAAGATTACTCTAACTAAGCTAGAAGTAAGGTGTATATTTAGTCGTAAATAGTAGTATTGTTTTTCTGCTCACTGGACTAGATTATCTATTAGGTTATAAATAGTAGTATTATGTTTCTATTGCTAAATTAGGTTAGAATAATCATAATATGGCAGCTATAAATAGGATCGTTGTTTGAGCTATATTTATTGCTGTTGGTTATAGCTAACTAGCTGTAGGTTCATAGGGTATTTGAAGACTCAGCTGGTCCCTGATTTCCCTGCTTTTCCTTCCTTTATTATTACTATCACTTTCTTCATAGGTAACTTTCCAGCCTAGCTCTAAGGCTAGCTTTACCGTAAGATTGCTACTAATAAGCTGTAGTTTCTCTCTTTCTCTCTCTCAATCTCTTACAATGTCTCTGTAAGTCTCCTGCACCTCTAGCAGCTTGCCTAGTTTACTGCTAATATTGTATGACTTAGCTGCTACTATTACTACCTTGATACTACTGCTTACTAGTACCTAGGGAAGACTGTCTGAACTAAGGGCAGTAATACTACTATAGAGGCCCTAACCTCCTGTACTCCTATGTCTAGCTATAAGTATACTATAACTTTACTAGTAGTCTACCTACTGACTCCTTAGTATAGTTACCTCTTCTAAGTATACTTATTATATGAAGAATAAGAAGCTATATAAGCTAGTAAGTTACTTTACCCTTTACTTACTTATACCTATAGTATAGCTAACTTACTATAACTTAGCTTATTTATACTGATTAGCTAGTTTTAGCCTAACTCTTTATAGTACTTACTAGTAAGAGTCTCCTAGAGACTAAGGCTAAGTACTAGGACCTTACTATAAGTTATTTATTAGTTCTCTTATACTTTTACTGCTAACTTACTAAGGTTTAGGCTATTTAGGCTATATATATTCCTACCTTATACCTACTTTACTAGCTTAAGTTTAGTGATAAGAATACCTAGGCTTATACTACTACTACTAATACTATTACTACTACTACCTATACTACTAGCAAGGTAGTAGTATATATATAGCTCCTAGAGCTAACCTAGCTGTAGGTATAGCTAGACATTACTAATACCCTCTGTAATATTACAGAGAACCTAGCCTATAGTATCTCTAGTATAGTCTTACTGCTACTTTATATAGGGCCTAACTTAGTCCCTTAGGACCTTAATCTAGCTGATAATAATAATAAGGAGGAGTAATAGGGGGTATTACTAGGGGGCTACTAGTAATATATAGTAGGTTTACTGCTTATTTTTAGAGTCCTTAACCTGGTCTAGTGTAACTAAGGGTAGCTAGTATACCTTCTCCCTACCTTTTGGGTATTTTTTAGAATTAATCTAATTTATATGTTAGACCTATTGCCTTACTACCTTACTGTAAATTTACTACTTATACTCTATAATAAAGTTCTTATCTATAAAGTCTTTATAGCTAACCTATAAACTCTCTGTATTATTATAGCCTTTCTATTTAATAAGATATTACTGGTTGCTCTTAGATCCTTTGTGTATAATAATATATTTAATAATGTAGATATTATTAGTAATAAAGGGGTTATCCTACTACTATATTACTTCTGGTTTATTACCCTTCTATTTCTCTAGGTTTAAGATGTAAAAGATATTATATATTTATAATTATAGTAGAAGCTTAAGCTTATAGGTAAGATAATAGTCTCTAATGTATCTAGTTATCTAGTAGGGTCCTATGTACTTATCTACTAACTTCTTACTAGGTTACTAGATCTTAATGTTCTTTATAGATAGTAGGACTAAGTCTCCTATATTAAATAATATTAGCTCTCTCTTATAGTTATACTAGGTAGCCTAATATTTATAAATATTACTAAGTAGCTTCTATATTACTTTATAATACTAGTAAAGTAGGATACTTTATAACTTAGCTAAGGTACTAATAATTAGTAAGGGTTCCTCTATATAGTCTAGTCCTTAAGGGGTAAATCCTTATAGGTATTCTACTAGGCTCTTACTAATAGATAAGTACTTATTCATATTATAGGTATATTAGGCTAATAGGAGTATATTAATCTAATTAGTCTATTCCTAATTATAAAAACACTATATATAGTACTTAAGGGTTTAATTAAGCCTCTCTGTCTAACTATCTGTTTAGGGGTAGAATATAGTACTAAGTAGCTACTTAGTTATAAGTAGGTTATAGAATGTTCTCTAGTACTTAGATATAAAGAGGGAGCTATAATTAGTAATAATCCCTTTAGGTAATCTATAGTCTTAGAAGACTCTCTCGAGGAATAAGGTTACTAGTCCTTTAGTAGTAAGTTACTTTGAAGTTAGTATAAACAGAGAGTATTTTATAAATCAGTTAATAATAACTAAGATACTATTAGAAATATAGCCTTTTTCCTATGTAATAGGGGGTAAGTTAGTAATAAAATCTATTAAGATTTCTTCCTATGGTCAAATTAGTACTAGGAGTAAAGTAAGATAGCTATAAGGTTAATATAGCTAGGGCTTAGTCTACTAGTAAGTTATATAGATTCAAATATAATCTTTTATATCTTTCTTTATCGAGGGCTAGTAGTACTATACCTATAGCCTTCTGAGACTCTTACTAACTCCCTAGTATCCTATAGTAGGGTTATTATATATTAGTATTAATAATTCTATATATATACTAGGGGGAATATAGATCCTTTAGCTATAATAAAGTAGGCTGTTCTCACTGATAGACTATTTGGCCTCTTGCTTCTTTATAGGCTTCTTTACTATAGTCTTATAGTAAATTATCTATAACTTCTTCTAACAAAAGGAATCTACTTCTTAAGTATTTCATATAGCTATAGCTAAGGAAATCTCTATTCCTAGCCTATTAGCTCTCTTAAGGTAAAGGTCTACTAACCTTATTATAAGACTACCTCTAGGGCTCTATAAGATTACTACTATATATACTAATATAAAACTATAGGTAGATTCACCTCCTCTAAGAGGATTATCTACCTAAGTAACTAGTAATCTATAGTTAGGGCCTACTTTAGGAGCTACTATACTACTACTATACTACTCTCTAGTATCAAAAGTAAAACTTATATCTAGTATTTTACAGTTAGGGCCTACTTTAGGAGCTACCTTACTGCTACTCTCCTACCTTTTAGCTTTAAATCTACTAAGAAATAGTAGTAAAGTGGCTATCTAAGCCCTATCTACTGCTTCCTTATTAAAGTGGTTAGACTATCTTAATAGACTGTCTACTAGGTTCTTTGCTCTAGGCTGATAGATAATCTTAAAGTTAAAGGGGTAAAGGTTATTAAGTGTAGTAACCTACTTAGATAATAGCTTTAGCTTTATCGTGAGGTATTAATGATTCAAATGGTCTATTAGAACCTTAATCTTAATGTCTATATAGGCTAAATAGTGCCTCTAAGTGTAAAAGGCCTCCTTAATAGCTAGAAGCTTAGAATCAGGGGTCAAATATTATAATTCTACTCCTGTTAGCTTATATAACATATATACAACAGGGTACTAGTGGCCTTACTATAGCTATAATAGGACTATACTAATAGTATATCCTAACACATCTATCTCAATCCTTAAAGGTATACTAGGGTCAAAGTAGGCAAGGATAGGTTCCTCTAAGAATGCCTATTTCAGCTGCTCAAATACATTAGACTTACAGCAGTCCAGCTAGAAGGTTCTTTTATTATTACTATACAGTAGGTCTATAAGAGGGGCTGTGATTTTACTGTAATTCTTGACAAAGTATCAGTAAAATCCTATAAATCCTAGGAAAATCTAGATATCCTTCATATAGTAAGGTAGTAGCTACTTCATAATGCTCTTAATATATTCTAGCTCTATATAGATTCCTGTGGTACTTATAATAAACCCTAGGAAGCCTATATACTAGAGGTTAAATTCATATTTCTCAGGATTAGTATATAGGCCTATAGCTTATAGCTAGGTAAGAACATTATAGATATACTGTAAGTGCTCACTAGGATTACTA
Source organism: Neonectria ditissima (assembly GCA_001305505.1). Taxonomy (NCBI): domain Eukaryota; kingdom Fungi; phylum Ascomycota; class Sordariomycetes; order Hypocreales; family Nectriaceae; genus Neonectria; species Neonectria ditissima. The sequence goes on along the minus strand of LDPL01000019.1, from coordinate 243,664 downwards.
CTATATATTAGGATATTATCTAGATAGATAATATAGATAATATCTATTAGCTCTATAAGGATATTATTAATATATTCTTAGAATATTACTAGGGTATTAACTAGTCTAAAGGGTATAACTAAGTATTTAAAGTAACTATAGTAGTAGTAGAAAGCTATCTTCTATTTATCTCCCTTATAGATATATAGCTAGTAGTATATATCCTTTAAGTCTAGCTTTATAAAGATCTATACCTTACTAAGTTGATCTAGGATCTTATGGATTAGAGGTAAAGGAGCCTTATCCTTCCTAGTAATCTTATTGAGACTGTGATAGTTAATACAAAGGTATAGCTTATCTTCTTTCTTAGGGATAAATAGGATTAGGGCTCTAGCTAGGCTGATAGACTATCTAATCTAGCCTTTCACTAATATATTAGTAAGATAAGCCTAGAGGACTTCTAGCTCCTTTACAGTAAGACTATAGATAGGTCCCTATAGTAGTATTTTACCTTCCTCTGTATTAATAGTATATGTTTATCCTTTAAGTGTTAAGGGATCTACTTTCTCTATCTTAAAGATATCTCTGAATTCTAGGTAGAGTTTAAGGTGGTTAGTCACTAGCTTCTTGTTACTAGGTTACTATAACTCTTTAGGGGTTCCTTTTAGTATTATAGGGGTAAGTATATCTAATGGATTACTAGTAATTATAAGGGTAATAATATATTCTTTAGTAGCCTTATATATTTTCTTCTTCTTTATAATAACCTTAATATTACTTTATAGTATACTATACCTCTAAGTCTTTATTTTCTACTTAAGGACTTAGGGTTCTATATTATAAAACTAAGAGTCTCTAAAGATTACTCTATACTAGTAGATTATAGTAATATAGAAGTAGACTTTATATATTCTTACTTTCCCTATACTATTATAGATTATTATAAGTTATTAGAAGGTTCCTTAGTTCTTAAGGACTTCTTAGTTAACTCCTTTAATCTAAACCTTACTAGGTTTAATAAGCTTCTATTTAGTAGTAGTTAAGTAGTAAGGGTAAAGGAAGTTTACTTTAGCTCTTATATCTACTAAGGTATTTCCCTCTAGTCTTTTCCACTAGCCCCCTATATATATTTAGGTTCTAATAGTCTAATACATTAGTAGGGATAGGGTCTAGTTAGACTTCTATTAGGTTCTAAGGCTTATAAATCGGATGTTATTAGGAGCTATTATAGGTATAGTAGGGTTATAGCTAGCTAGATGTTGGTTTATAGTATAATAGTTACTCTTGTATATCTTATAATTAGGCTTAAAGCACTTCGTTAAGATATATCCTTCTTCTCTATACTTATAGTATATAATAATACCTCTATAGGGCTAGTAAGGTACCTATAGAGTTATAGGGGTATTAGTAGGATTAGTATTCAGGGTAGTACTTAAAGTAGGTAATAAGTATATATTACTATTACTAGGGTTAGGTCTTCTAAGGATAGTCTCTACTTAGGTAACTAAGCTGATAAACTTCTACTAAGTCAAAGGGATTTTACAGCTAACTACCTAGGTTTATAGTATAGGTATAAGTCGATAAATCACTAAGTAGACTTAATAGGAATTAGGCAATTGGTCTAGGAGCTTAGCTTCTAGAGCTTTATAGTAGTTAAGGAAGTTTCTAATAGTCTAGCCTAGCTTTATATAGTAGTATGCTAGCTTTATAGTCGTTTTAAGGCATTAGGTAGGATTATTATTGATAGTCCCTTTGACCTAAGTGAGGTAATTATTCTATGTGATCTCATTGATTTAACCTTATTGATTATTATTAAGGAAGCTAGTCTAATATAGCTTAACTGATCCTTTGAGACAGCTACTAGTAAGTAGGACCTTTAGTAGGTCTATATAGAAGCTTAAGGGATACAAAAGGAATCAGCTATTGAGATTAGTAAGATAGATCCTTAATTCAGTCTAAGACTTTGTACTATAACAGGGGGTCTTTAAGATAAGCTTACTAATATTATAGTTAGGGGTATACTGTATGTTTGCATTATGTTTATAGTAAGTTTACTTTATAGGTTATAGTTTATGATTAGGGTTAAAGTCAGGGGTAATTCTAGTATTAATCAGCTTAAGCTAGTATCTCTTATAGCTAATTTACTGTAAGGCCTATAGGTTCTTAATACAAAGGTTAAGCTCTACCTCTTCTATAAGGGTATTATTATACTTAGAAGGAGGGTTAAGATTATAGTTAAATGGGGGGTTTAATAGTAATATCTAACTCTTAGGTTATCTATCTTAGGTCTATAAAATCATAGGGTCTCTACTGCTTATTAGGTATAAACCTAAAGAGGTAGATAGTATACTAAGAGGGTTATTAGTAGTAGTTATCTTCCTTAATAGTCTACTATACCTATAGGTTTAGAGAGATTAACTTATTAAGGATAGTATTTATAGTAAGGAGTAAAAAGGTAAGATAGACTACTAGATTACTATAAGGTTATAGTAGGAAAGGTATAATAGTGCTATAATATATATTAATCTCTAATCTCCCTATTCTTCCTAGTTATCTAAGCTCCTTTTATCCCTTTCTGCTCTAGTCGTCCGGAGTAGGGTAATATATACTAGTAATACCTAATTAGTATAGTTACTCTGAGACTATAGTAGCTCTATTACTTCCGCTCTAAGACTATAGTGCCTTGTGGCTCTACTTCTAGTATTATAGTATTAATGATACTTTGGCGTATAATAATTATCTTATAAAAAAACTACTATTAGAATAAGTCTAATTAATTTATAATAAATTCTTTCTTATCTAAAATAAATATAAGTAAAAAACTTACTAAATATATTATAAAATACTTATAGAATTTAACTATATAAAAATTATAACTTATAAAGCTATAAGTAATTAGTTTACTTACTAAAGGAATATAATTAATAAGACTAAGAATATTAATCTTTAGAAAGTAATTAAACTTAATTAGTAGTTTATAAACTTAATAATAGTTCTTAAAGTATTACTACTAGAGTTATAAATTAATATATATAGTATAATATAAATTAGTTAAGTTTAAATAAGTACTTTAGCTATTAGACTAATTATAGTAAATACTTACTAAGTTATAAAAAGCTAGCTAAAGCTTTTAAAGAGATTAAAAGTTAACTATAGAACTTTCTATATATTAGGAATATCTAAGCAATATAATAATTAGCCTTTAGTAAATACTT
>LDPL01000019.1:4738-236864 GCA_001305505.1 Neonectria ditissima | reverse complement strand
AATATATATTCTATTAATATAATTACTTACTAATAGCTTAATAAAAAACCTATTAAAAGAAGGTTTTATAAAGTTTATTTAATAACTTTAACTTATAGATCTCTTAGAGATATTAGAATAAAAAAGAAAAAATAAAGATTATAATTTAATAGTAAAATCTTTAAGTTAAAGAGATATATTAAATTAGAATATATAAAGAGTAACTCTTAGAGAAGTTATATAGAACTAGTAAATATTTACTAAGTAATAGCTAAAGAGAAAGATAGTTACTCTTAGTAAAATTCTAATAGTTTTACTTTTAGGATTATATTATAATCTTAATAAATAGTTAAAGGATTAAGTATAAATAGAATATATATATATAATATATATATATCTAAGCTATCTAAGTATTATATAAGCAATTTAATATATCTATTAACGTGAAACAGATCCTGGGATAGCTAGCGACGATTCGCTCTTCTAGGGGAAACAGTCTAGAGCTAAGATACATTACGCCTGACGGACAGAAGCTCAACAAGTCAGCCAGCGTTCCCCTCCTTTTTGACCAAGGCGACTCTTGTAACCCAGAGCAATACGGAATAGAGGATCAAGCCGTCGTCGTGAGGCGGGGCATATGCCCATCAACCAAGGCTTACAACTACTTGTCGAGCACTGGCTTTAGATATTATCTCATCTTCGACTCATACAACCAAGGAGTCTACTACATGTCGAACGTCGTCAACAGCAACCCTTCGGTGCACCTGTATGTCGTCACAGAGGCCCTTGTTGATGGCTGGGTCGAGAAGGGGATGGCTGCTGGCCGAAACCTAACTTTGGTGATCCAGGCCGATGCCGATGCTGCTGCGTCAGAGTCGGACTTCTCGGCCGGTGGACAGCTTTCATACTTTTCTTCTTGGGGACCAACCTTCGAGAACTACTTCAGCCCCACGATTGCTGCTCCTGGGGGTGCTGTTTATGGCGCATTTCGGGACAGTGAGTTCGCTATTGCGCCAAGCACATCATTTTCTGCCCCTTACATCGCAGGCATTGCTCTGCCCTGTTCTTTGCCCACGGAAAAAAAGATGGTACTGAGTTTTCTCTGAGAATTTCTTCCACTGCGGCGCTGCTTCCATCCTACGACACATCAGAAGACACTCTTGTCAGCAAAATTGCTCCCCTGGCTCAGCAGGGTGCAGGCCTGGTCGACGCTGTCAAGATCATGGACTATCAGACTGTTCTAGTCTCGGACCCCCTCATCTCACTCAATGACACCGATAACCGCGTCAAAACACACAGGATCCGACTAAGAAACACTGCCTCAACTCAAGTTGCTTATCGAATCTCGCACGTGGCTGCCTCAACTGTCCAAGCACGAGACGAGTATTGGTACCCCAATGAGTATTTTCCTGCACTCCTCAGCGACGCCCAGGGATCGGTCAAAGCTCCAGAAATTGTCACGATTGCTCCTGGCTCGACGCAGGAAGTTGAAATCACACTTGGGGCCCCTGTAAATCTCGGGGTCAACAGCGGTGCGCTATGGAGCGGAAAGATCGTCTTCGAGAGTAGCAATGGGAAGTTCATCGCAGTACCCTACTTGGGAATCGGAAGTGTCGACTTACGACTGGACTCCACTGCAGGATTCTCCTCTCGCTTTCCGCTATGATTCTGACTCTGGATATCTATACCCTGTGGACTGGAGAAAAGGCGTACCGGCCTGCCGAGTTTGACTCGCCCGAGATTTATTATGCATTGAAATACGGTACGTACGAATTCTCCCTTGATCTAGTTGGCGAGAACTGGAAGGAGGAGGATTTTGTCTACTCGCTTTCCGCTGGAGCTGGCCCAAAGCAGTGGTATGGTGCTGTACGAACCCAGCCTGACGCGTTTGGAAGCTATACGGAATTTCCACTCCGGTACCCCCTTCGCTTCAGCAGTGTGGGCTTCAGCACTTTCCAGAGCTTTTCGAATGGCACACGAATTCCGTCCGGAAAATACAGAAGTCTGAGCAGAGCGCTACGTATGTTCAGAAACCCATTGGACTCTGGCGATTGGCAGATATTTCTCTCTGACTCTTTCCGTGTTCAGCACGGCGATGATCCTATCCCTGGATCAAACACTACATCCACCGAGACATCCACCGGAGCGCACGCATTTACGAGCTCCAGCCTCTCTCCCGTCACTGAAGTCCCTGCGACCACAACTACCAGCTCCATAGTGACGTCCACTCCAGTACCAGGAGTTACCAAGACACTCAAGGCTACAACAAGCCCAACTAGGATTTCCAACGCGTTCGTCGACATCTCTCTAAGAAGACAAGGTGTATCGTCTCCCGACATTTACGACCCAAATGGCTGGATGGAGCTTCACGTTCAGGTTCTTGTTCCGACCCGTCTCAAGGAAGGATCCGTGGTGACTTTTGCACTGCCGCCCCAATTTGTGAATGTGGTTGAGGATAACTATGTCATGGACCCAAGTTCCAACCTTGTTGGTAGTGCAAGCTTCGACAACAATACTGCACTGTTTTCCGTTGGGTTCTCGGAGTGGGCAGAATGGCATAGTGATATTGTCGGCGACTTCTATCTCTACTGTCATTTCAGCGAAGAATTCCAGGCGCAGGTCGAGCCCGGAACCTAATATGTGGAAATTCCAACGGTTGGGAAAACCTTCTACCCACCAGTATATTACCGTGCAATGGATAGGTCGAAGGAATATGAGCGTCAGCATGAAGTAATCGTGGATGGGGAAGCAGTCTACTACTTTGACGTCGAGGTTCCTGGCCAAGTCGGCCCCTGGAAGTCCGTCACTTTCGTTGGTAGCCAGGCAGCTACAGACGACGGATTCTTATGCGACGCGACCACAGTATCCATTGGTACTGATTTCGATCAAGGGAATCAAATTGCCGACTTCACGGATGTCGCTACAGCGTCTGTCAAGCGTTGCGAGGTCGAAACATTTAAGGCAATCCACTCAAGCGACATTCCCACTGATCAAGTTTTGAGATTCAGTGTTGCAACCATTCTTGGAATCAAGCCCAGTTGGACAATCACTTTGCCTTACAGTCTAGCAATTGAGCTCAAGAATGGATCCACAATCGGCTACGAGCTTCGGACCTTGTCATTTGACAGGTATGCTGGAAGTAGTCCGGAAGCCTGGTTCAACGGCGCCATCGACACAATAGGGCCCATTCAGGGCGGTTCTGCGACACCGTGTCTTCTCTGGCTACTCCGACTTCTGCAACCAATGGCACAATGAGACATTCTTCGTCGCCGACACCTCCCTCTACATCTCTGTGGAGCACAGACTCTCCCGCTTCTTCTACTTCCAAGGCAGAGTCTTCTGCCACTCATTCTGCAAACGTTACCTTTTCTCCCACGCTTATAGTGTCCTCATCCCAAGACCAATCTCCCTCAACATCACCAACCTTAATTATTATTTCAAGCACCTCCAACTCAACGACAGTCACCTCGCATTCCTCACCTTCTTCTTCTATGTCGCATAAATTGGACACTTCTACGTCAGGAAGACTGAATGTGACCTCGGTTGTTGGAACACTTAGCACTACGACAAAACTATCGACGGAGAGTGCGAAAAGCCAATCGTCAACGCAGTACCTGCAACCAACCCAGCTCCCGGTCACCGACACAGTGAAGTCTGTCACAAACCTGCTACCCGTGGAGAATTCGTAGACCTTGTCGGATGACGTTGTCGTCACAGAAACACGGTCAGTCACTGTCTTGACCTCTGTATGCTCAGAGCCTGGCTGGACAAAGCCGGTCACCGTGATGACCACAGTTCCTTGCGCTTTGAGCGGTCAAACAGAGCTCACTACAATCACTTCAGTGTGTACGCATTGTGCAGAGCACCCAGTTACTCTCACGTATGCGCAACCAATTCAGACCGAGCCGAGGTCACATGAAGGAATTTTCTCTACATTCCATTCCACTGCCGGTCATGTTCGACCTACGTCGGCTCAAGAACTGAACCCAGGATCCACAATGACCATCCCCTCAATGAAAAATTCACTAGGCTCTGCGCATACTACTTCCGAGCACCATGCCGATACATCGCTTCCTTCCGTGGTGCTTAATAAACCTACCAGTTCACCAAAAGATGGCCTACATTACAATGGTGATGGTAAAAGCAACGACGGGGATCTTGGTATGACAGAAGCCCATGCTTCAAGCACGGATGTAACAGCGGCACCGAAGAACATTTCTGCCACGTACACGCTCAAAGGTTCGCCTTCAACGGTTTTACCTAGTGTAGTGACTGTAACGCCCGCAGTAGTACTGGAGGCTGCTGGCATGAAGGTGTCATACGAACTTGTATCATGCATGGCTTTAGTTGTCGTCGCAGCTTTCATTGTAGTTATTTAGTCAGTGTCTACGGCTGTTAATGGTGCAATGAATGAGCACTGGGCTTTTTCTTTTTGAACTCGTGATAGCAGCCGCGCCGATCACGATCCAGAAGAATGGGCCGTACGAAGCTGAGAATCTAATGCGCACTTCTCCCTAGTACCAAGACCAAGATCAACCATCAATCCATCGGAATCTGTGAAGGGTCCACCTACCATGGTCGAAAAGACTTCGTTTGCATCAGACTTGAGACACCGCAAGCCACCATCAAAGGGCGCGACCGTCTCATTAGAATTTTCGCTCCCTGCATACCACTAACAAAGCCACACGTTCCTGAAGGATCAGTGGCTGAGATCTTGAAGTTCCAATTCACACGTCTGATTATCAAGAAGATAGGTAGTCACTGGTACAGTCCAGATTCTCAGTCATGTGGCTCCTGTATCTTTGGCATGCTGCGTTATTAGATCCAAGGGGCGACCGAGATAATTAATTAGACTCCGTATTCCATCTAGTGTCGATTCAACAGCGCTCGCCTCATTCACTAGCTTTGCCACTATTGCCCAGTAGCCTCCATCCCATGCCTTAGCTCAGGGGACTCGAGCACTAACGACGCAAAAGCAAGGAACATAAAAGAATATCAACCGGCCCGTCGTCCCAGCTAGAAATTAGTCACCGCCTCATCAAAATTCCAATCCTCGCGTGTATTCTCTCCATTTTGCAGCCATGTTCCTCACTCCACCACTCGAAGCGGACATAGAGCGCCCGCCCCAAAGAAAGATCTTGATCACCGGAGGGGCAGGGTTCATTGGGTCGCACCTGGTTGAACATCTACTGGCGGAAGGTTGTTGGCAGGTTTCTGTCGTGGACAACTTTGATGACTTTTATTCGCCCGACATCAAACGATCAAACCTCTCTGCGCACCTTTTCAACCCGAACTTCACACTATATGAGCTCGACATACGACAAAGCGATGCCCTGCGGAAGGTCTTTGCAGCCAACGGCTTTTCCACCGTCGTCCACCTGGCTTCACTCGCTGGCGTGCGGCCGTCGCTGGAAAAGCCGGCGAAATATGTCGAAACCAATGTGGGCGGCACGTTGAACCTTCTCGAATGCGCCAAAGAGTTTGGCGTCGAACAATTTGTCTTTGGATCATCATCCAGCGTCTACGGCCTTAATTCCAACGTCCCCTTCTCGGAAAGTGACGAAACCCAGAAGCCCATTTCACCATATGCGGCGTCGAAAGCGGCATGCGAGCTGATGTGCCACACCTATTCACATCTTTACGACATTCGCTGCGTATGTCTTCGGTTCTTCACTGTCTATGGCTCGCGGCAGCGTCCTGATCTGGCTATTCACAAATTTGCAAAGCTGATTCATAGCGGGAAGCCGATTCCTGTATTTGGTGACGGCACAACGCGTCGCGACTATACTTACGTCGACGACATCATCCAAGGGGTTCGCGCGGCGATTGACTTCAGAGGGGCCATCTATGAAACTTTCAACCTTGGCGAGTCGCAGACAACTCAGCTTTGCGAACTGATCGAACTACTGGAGGAAAGTCTTGGTCGGAAAGCACGAATTGATCGGCGGGAGGGTCAAGCCGGCGATGTGCCGATTACGTTTGCGGACATCTCAAAGGCGAGGCAGTTGCTGGGATATGAGCCACGAACTAAGATCGAGGACGGCATTCCAAAATTTGTTGAATGGTTTCTACATCAAGACTCACTAAAGAGGAAGTAGGACTTGGAGGTTTGAATAGGGATTGGGACGAGGCTGAATGACGGAGTTGATTGAGGTTCGGAAATTTAATCGCATAGAATTCACATTAATATTACACTCAAAAATCAAAATAAAGGCCTTCGACCTGATAAGGCCCTTACTATTCCTAGATACCTCATCTCACTAGCGCTACTACAAGGCGAAGTGTTCTCCTAGGTTTCAACAGTCCAAGATCATCTCATAGGCAAAGACTTTATTCTCCAATTCAAAGGGTAACATAGCTCACCTACACTCAAATTCAACTTCTGCGCTTATTTTGTGGTGCTTTTAGTTCGAGGTACTGTTTTGAATGCTAGTAGCTAAATCAAATGCCAGATCCGGATTGTTTGTCAACCAGGACGTGCAAGTCTCGAAGTGCTCCCAAGATAAAACCAACAACCTCAGTGCACGAAGAGCTCACGAAAGATGACACATCTCCGGACGAACACTAACTTTCACAAGAAGCAAGAAAGGTTTGACAGTTTTGCTCAAAAGCTTCTCCAGACTAGTCCTCACGATCCCAAAAGGGTCATTATCCATGCCGCAGAGCTTCTGAACCCGCCCTATGGCGCAGATCTATAACAGTTTCACTTGTAGTAAACGTGGTCCCAAGAATTAGTCTCCAATGTATGAGGCGTCATTTGTTCTAATCCTTGAAACATCCAATGCCCGGACTATGGAACAGCCAAAGACTATTGTGATATTGACGATTTCATTGAGTATGTGTTTGTCAAACGTTAATGGCTGGACAATTGAGAGCAATTTATCATCACAGAAGATGGTGGCGAATCGAACAGTCAAGAGCCAAGATATCCAAAACCACAAGTGATCGTTTCTTGAACTAAGGCTAACAACAACCAGGTCGGTTTGGACAGCACTGCCATGTTCCGAAAAGCGACCCTATAGAGAGAACGACTAGAATAAGGCGTCCAAGGACAGAAACTGTAGTATAGTGCCTATATCTCTTGAAGAGGTGCGATCTCAATACCAAAAGTAGGACCACACTCTTGGCTGACGAGGTGTCTGGAGCCTTGGTGTGGATTTTTCGAGTTTAGTCAACGACGAATGGAAGAAACACCACGACTCTCATTGCATCTAATGCGATACTGGATTGATATGAGAATTAACGTACAGGATAAGTTGTAGCATTTATGAGTAGGGCCTCGGTTGATGTTAAGGTATGGGGCAGTTAAAGTCAGTGTATTTAATGATGATAAATGCTTACATGCCATTATCCTTATCGGAACTTAATCGCAGGGTTGAGAATCAGTTTTGACCTTGCCATTAACCCCTCGGACAAAATAAACAGAATTGCCTGGCAGAACTTTCACCCAGCCTCCTACTTTTAGCATGCCGAACCATACCCCTCCAGTTTTCTTTTGATATGCGCGGTCGCAGTTGCACCAGTGGATCTCTTGGCCAACGCCTTTAATCTCCCCTTCGTTTTCCTCTGCGTTGGCTTCATTGAAGGCTTCCTGGTTGAACGGGTGCACCTCCTTTGATTTGTCAGTTATGTTTGAACAATCAGTTGATGGGTCAATATTACCATTAGTGCAGCTTCTCTAGGTCTCGTCTGGTAGAAACTAATTTTTGATGGAAAATGAGTAGCCAGTGTAGATGTAGTAGAGCTCTCTTTACATCCAGCTGTTGAGCCACACGTTATTGCTGGAAAGCTGAGTTTTCAAGGCTCCATGCAAAGACCTGCCGCGTTCATGTGACTGTCACGTGACTTTGTCCTCAATCAGAACCTCTCTTTAGGGTAGACTGTGTTTACAACCCATAATTTGGGAAATATTATTATCAAGCCAATCTATGATGCATCAGTATCAAAAGCATCCCTTCCCTTTCTTAGCGATTAAAACGCTTGGGTCCTCTCTCTTTAGGAAGCCCTTCTCAATCAAGGCCATAATGTTTCCTGCCCCACCTGTGAAAAACTGTGCGCCGAGTCCCGGTTGACCAAACCAAGGTGCGATAGGTCCCCCCACGACAGTGAGAGGTTTAATTACTTGATAGACGTGATAGTTATACGGAAAGTCTGGCGAGGACGGGTTTGTGTCTAGATTGGATGGGGGAAGAGCCCTTTGTGAGTAGGGAGCAGCTGCTGCAGAGATGAAGGATCCTGATGATGCGTACGCGTTAGATACTCGCCTCTCCCAGCTTTTCGCACTGAATACAACGACTTACCATACTCGCTCCCGAAACGATCCACGTAGGTCCCCGTCTGTAGTATCATGGTCCCGTTGATAGCATTGCCTTTTTGGTCAAGTTGAAAGCCATTCTGAGGCGGATACAGATAATCGCCCTTGGCGTCAGTCCATGCTTTGAGAAATTGACCAGGTGTCAGCCCTTCAAACCGGTCATAGTCTGCGATGAGGGTGCCAAGCGGCAATTTGCGCGGGAGGACTTTGGGTCCGAGACGGGAGTCGCGACAAACATAAGGTGCCGCAGTAGAACCACCATTGCGCGTACCAGAACAGTCGCAAGTCGCTCCGTAAGGGACGGCCAAGGAAGCGGACACCCAGAGAAGGGAACCGAGAAGGAACGAGATGCGCATTTTGGGTTCTCGTTGTGTAAGCTTGCACTGAAAGGGATTGCGGAATGACTGAAGGACGATGAGGAGAAATCTCTCTGGCCAAGTCCGGGGCTTGTGGCTTTTAAAAGCCTTGATCCTGTTGGCTTTTGGCTTGCACGACCTCCTCTGCATGACCCTCTCTGCAGGTCTCAGTGCTCCCCGCACGCCTCTCTCGGCTGTGTCCGTCTTGCATTCCCTGGTCCGCAACCAAGCGGGTCGACTGCAAGGGTCCCAGCCAGTCAAGGTGCTTGATATTTAGAGTCCCAGAGCTTGAAGTAATCGCCGACAATAGCCCTGACCACTCGTAATCACCGACGAAGAACCCGAACCACCCATGTACGAGAGTGGACCCCGCCAACTCACAGGCCAGCTTGAGACATCCCCAGCTCAGCTAGCCACGAAAACGGAGCGTAGTACGAGGAAGGACAATGATGATCCGATACATCAAGGCAGATCAATTGTTGCCACGGTGCCTAGCTGGTCCCTTTGGGTAAACATTGTGCTAGTCATATGTAAGGGATAAACTAAGGCGCCCTCGAGACCCGCTCAAGCTGTAGTCATGCGATTGTTCCGTTTCTTGTAGTGGCAGTACGTAAATGCATAGAGAGTGCATATTATCCAGTTCAGGGAAACCCCCGACGTTTGTCTCGTACAAAGGCATCACAGGCCCACTCGGCCCGGCTACGGTGCCAATGCATGGGTGGACTGTTCTCTTGGTTACAGAATCCCCGCGCTGAGTCTGGCCGCCGCCGTGTGACACAATAGGGCACTTCCTTGTCCTTATGACTTGGATTGGAGAGTACAAGCAAGCGACACTTTCAGATGTAACATTGTGCACGGCAAATTTTGCTCTCAATGATCGTCCCTCACTTGATGGCCAGTGGAGATTACATAAACCACAATAGCCTTCGTCAAGTCAGGGCTACTACAATGCAGGCGAGTTCTTGGCGAAACATCTCCATCGGTCCTAGTCCAATTCTTCCGTACGTACCATTGCCAAGCACTGTCCGGCTCTCAAATTCCATCAGGTATTGCATTCCCTCACTGTCTCGTCTCGTAAAGTTCTTGTAGAATGTCCGATTGGCTGGTCAAAAGATTGGCCGGGTCTGTTTCAAGTACTGATAATAATGATAGACATCGCATTAGTGATGTGGCTTCCTTGTGCTTCTGGTCATCCGTGGTCGTTTCCTCGTTGAAGATATTCAATCCAACCTGGAAAACAAGGTGGCTTGTAGTCCAGTTCATTGGGAAAATACGACAGGGCTGTTGCCCGCCAACATCCGACCTAGGATATGCGAGGCGTTGTTGAGAACGAGCTAGTTGGGCGCATGCCTTGGAGATATTCTCACATAATCCTACTGGCTGACCCCCAGGTGTTGGCCAAAGGTGAGATATCATGAAAAGGCCTTGATAATAGTTGAGTTCGCCCCATGAGGTCAGTTCGCACGTTTGCTCGCTCTCAAGCATTGATGCCAGTATTTCTTTCCAATGCACGAACCATTCATCAAGCTTGCGACGATGTTCCTGACAATGGTTTGCGCGAACTTTTTCTTGGGCTGACGTTGCTATATCCAAGTCGTGTCGCAGCAGCGCATTGTGGATCTGCAGTTTGTGAAACGAAATTAGATAGAAGGAAATAGAGATTCGTTCTTCAAATGTCTCTGTAGAGCCTGCAGTGAGTTCCTTCAGATTGTCAGGAAGCTCTTCCCGAAAAGAATCCAGACTACACTCACATCGCGGAGGGTATCGCCGATAATAAGGAGGCTTGGTCGACCAAAAGCAATAGAAACTTGGCTGAAGAATGAGATTAGTTTTGGACGTTGCAGCGAATATGCTACAAACCTTTCAAGACAGTAGAGAGTTCTCGTAAGCGTACAAAACAGAGAGTCATCCTCGTCTTTGTCCAACGACGGACGGTGGGACAGGTCGAAGAACAGGCGTATAGCAAATCCCAGATGTCGCCAGATATCTCCCGACTCAGGACTAAGGAGGAGATAAATACATATCAGGAGTGTTCTTTGGAGCAATGATATATTGGCATGTCTAGAGGAGTGGTCGCAACTCGGGTCAAGCTGGTTTATTGCCTTGTCGAAGTACGCCTTTGACCAGGCAGCCAGAACAGGCTCGTTTCTTGCAATGGTGGCTGCGATGGCAAGAATCAGGTAGAAAAGCTCCTGAGTACGGCCAAACCTAGCATCGTCGCCAGCGTCGTAGCACTCAGATATTATACCTTTCAGTGAGGACGCATCCAGTATCGGGAAAAATGTATTGGCGGACATTGAAAATAGTCCAAAGAGACCTGATGCTACCGACATCGGCGGTCGGTGATGAGGGGTCAAAGTGCTAATGGACACAGGCTCAAACATTTCGAACGCGGTTTGGATAGTTCGAGTACTATTCCAGAGAGGTCTCCGCTTCATAACGGTGGCTAGGAACCCTAGGGAGCTCCACGGTCCGAAGAAAGACTTGCTGGGGGCAAAGCGTGTTTGTTCATATGGCAAGCTCGCAGATTGATCCAGGGCACATGGTGTTGGCACTAAGATTGCCCGCGGCGGCGTTCGGGATGGATCGTCGGGTAATGACCTTTGAGGCATGACCGCGAACGATGCCGCATGCCGTTCCTCGAGGCTCTTAATCATGTCAACAAGGGAACATATACGCCTGCGTATAAACACATCAGTCATTGCGTTAGAATTCTTCGCTATGAACACCTAGACGAACCTCAAGGGGATATTCTCTGACAGGATTGGATCAAAGAACATGCATTCGCGAGATGTCCGAAAGCATTCCTTGCAGGCAGGGAGCTGCTGATGGCATTTGATACGTCGGTCTCGGCAAAAGCTGCAGGCAGGGAGGGTATCGAGTATTTTGTCGTAGGTTGTTCGTGAGTTGGATAGATTAGGGTTCCAGGCTGGAGGATCCAAGTCTTCTGGCGTGACCTTCTGGATTTCTAAAGCTGGGGCAGGCATCGGGGTGTTGGGTTGCAAGGCGCGATCTTCCATATCAAAGTCTTCGTTGATAAAGTATCGCCACCAGGTGTCATCGTCCAGGAACCCAGGGCTGATCTGAGATGATGCATCAGATTGCGGTGTACCTTTCAATGGAATCGGAAGAGGTATATTTCTGTGATAGATGCTGTGAATTCGACGTTGAGTCACCAAGCAATCGAGCTCCTCAAGAACGTTCATGTCATATTCAGATCCATAATTGCCGACTGGATTTCGAAGATTTGTGTCCACAAGCTGCTTGAGGTAGTACTTGGTATCTGACAATGCAGGCCATCTTCTGGAAAGCCCATCCTAGAGGAAGTTGGTTGAGCTTTGGTTTGGTCGTTTTAGGCGATAACAGAAATAGGTACTCACAAAAAGTTTTCCGAGGTCCTCCAAAGCACTTTCAGAGCGTTTGATGAGAGACGCTTGCTGTAATTCACTTGCGTGGTTCCTAAGCGCATAGAGCAAAACCATGCCCGCCTGAAATGCGCTGTTTGCGAGTTCAAAGACGACGACAAAGCCGCCGTTGATGACTGATTCTAGAGAGGTGTTGATGAGGTCGATGGATGCGGTCGCTGCTGCTACGAGCGACGATTCCGACACAGCAAGGTTTCTGGAGCAAGGTCGATGCAGGAGAACTTGACATTGATGGGCTGCAGAAACTAGCCAGGGCGTAGCGACGCCATCTGCTCTGACCTGTTCGACTAGGTTCCGAACCGACATTTCTGTTTGTTGAACCCAAGTATCGTAATCACTTGCGCGAGCTGGAATAGGATGGTCGAAGAACTGCACAGCATGAATCTCGGACTGAATGAGACAAACATATGTTTGGATCAGGAATTGTTTTTCCTTGGGCGCAGGTGAAAGCCCCGCCATATATTCACTAAGATTTACGTGTCGATGACCACCGTTGAATGGTAGCTGTGTCGTAATGTGCTCATCGCTGAGAGCAATTGGACATCCGGCGGCAATCGCAACGGTCCGGTCGAGCTGATACGTCTTTTACGAGTTAGCAAGTCCCACTTTGACATGTACATGGACACTCGCTACTTACCACCCAGAATAGTCGCCTGCGTATCTCGCCGTAGACTGGACCGGAAATAATCGTAGTCTCGGGGTCTTGGTGTAGTCCAAGGCTAACAGCCATGCGCATAGCTTCTCCGCTCAGATACCAGAGATTCCCGGTGTGAGGCAGTAGCAGAGCTAACTGGATCAGGAGAAGGAGACATTGTAGGGACATGATCGAAGCATCCCGAAGAAACGCAACATGTCGCATTGCATCGGCGTGTAGAGACTCGCTCAAGGCAGCAACCTTTCGAAAGTCGTGACGCTTGGAAGAGAGTGAGCTGATGGCCAAGATGATGGTCACAATAAATTCTGTCGTGCTTGAGCGTGTGTCGTCGTCGCCTGTCTCGTGGTAGAATTGGCGAAATTGCTCAGAAAGGTCTTCTTCCATAAAGCAAGGGAACCGTGGTAAGATGTTGTCCATATAGTTGTCAAACAGACGTGCTGCCACGTCAAGGGGCATTTTCCGGGCATTGAAATGCGAGAACTGAATACCGTACTCTTGTCCAGCAGTTCTTGTATAAGTATCATGGTATATGCCCTGCACCGGGATTTTGAGGGGAGGTCGTTCTGAAGGATAGAAGAGTTTCGACCGATGCTGTAACACTGTGTGGGAGTTAAGAAGACTGGCAGTCGTGTGCTTCTCCATAGGTGCAGTTGCAATATCAAGAATCTGATCATGTTGGCGATCTCTGTTGAGAACATGAGGAAGCCTTTCGGCGTCGGCGCGCTGTCTTTCAGGGGTACCACGCTGGAGCTCAGCTAAGCGCTGTTCAAGGTATTGCACAGGACTATGAATATTAGTGCGGCTGTTTTTGGCATATCTGACAATTTGGTTGAACCCTTACCTCCGTGGGACTTCGCTAGACGTCTGTCGATTGATCGCGGTGCATTCCGCTCCAGCCGTAACACAGCGTAGGCATCTCGGAGTGCCCCTGTCACACTTGGGAATGGAGTTAGAAATGCATGGGGCTGGTGTTGATGACTTTGTCCTACCTTTTGTTTGGATTTGTAACACCTTGCGCATGCCAGAGTTGTCCTATGCCTTTTGACTCTAGGCCCGGGTTCCATCTTGGCAGCCTGAAGTATTGCAATATGATCTTTACAAGTTTTGGTGGAAGTGTGCAGCTGATGGATGTGGTTACGGGGTGAGCTGGTGGCTGGTGTGGGGAAGTAAGTTTAAGTGAAGTTGAGAGCTCGACAGCAGTACGGAGCTGAAGGCACGTGACCTACCCTGCATCGGTTTTCATGTCAGGGTGCAACATGTTAGCATTGAGCTTGATAGCTGAAATGTTGAATTAATAGTCCTCCGATAACTTTTTCTACACCACATTTGAAATCTAGGATTGTCAGATAACGAGGGTTGTTGAGAGTCTCTCACGGCAATCGAGGCATTCTTTTGCGGTGTCTTTCAGCGTGAGCTTTGTGTGATAATTAATATGCAACTATCAATCTGTTTAGCCTTACTTCACATACTAGCTAACATGCTTATTCTATTTGGGCTACCTATATACAAACAGCGGCAATTAGACTACCTCCTGTGAATTTCCATTATTTAATTCATTTTTTACTTGGATGAGCGTCTTGCGCCATGGTTGGCGACAAGTCTTGGCTGCCGGCGAGAATACTCGTGCACATTTCCGAGCGCCGCGGATCTCCGAGTGGGTCTAAGATAGCGCCTATCTGGCTTGGGTTAGACTATTAAAGACATGGCAGGGCTGCTGAGATGTTCATTCGCTGCAGTCTGAAACTTAACGTGGAGCTCAAATTAGCGAGTTCCTAAAGCAGACAGGCGGTACAAAGTCGATCGTGGAAGCTCCTCGAGACTAACCAGGTTGTCATCGAGTCTGACCCATATACGACCTGCTGAGAAAGATAAAAAGGCAGTCAAAGTGCCCCGGGAGCACACGTGGCTGGAAAGAGGCAGTAGCAACTTGAAAGAAACATTCCTGCACCCGATAACGGAAACTTGGAAAACCATGTCGACAGGTATTCAAATCACCCTACCTAACGGGCTCAAGTACGAGCAACCGACCGGACTCTTTATTGGCAATGAATTTGTAGCTGCATCTGGAGACAAGTTCGCTGTCCTCAACCCTACGTGAGAAAAACCTGCCTCGTCGCGCCTAATCAAGTAATTTTGACACATTTGCTGCAGAAACGACAACGAGATCATTACCCTCGAAGCAGCTTCGGAAGAGGATGTGGATACAGCCGTCAACGCCGCCCGCAAAGCCTTTGAAGGCGAATGGTCAGAGCTAGCTGCAGTCGAGCGTGGTAACTTTCTCTATAAGATCTCCCAGCTTATCGATCGAGATCGAAAGCTCATTGCAAGCATTGATGCCTTTGATAACGGCAAGGTGTGAGACTCTAGAGAGCTATTCGACTTCCAGACATAGTACTGACATTGCGGACCCTGTAAAGACATATGCCGATGCGCTGGAACTCGACCTTGCCTCTTCCTACAATGTCTTCAAGTATTTCGCTGGTGCTGCTGACAAGATTTCTGGCCGCACTATCGAAACTTCACCATCGAAACTGGCCTACGTATTACAAGAGCCTTTGGGAGTTTGCGGACAGATCATACCATGGTAAGCACTTATTCCACTTGCAATCAAAGCTAAGATGAGACGGAGACATATTTCATGCTAATGCTGACTCAGGAACTTTCCATTTATGATGCTTGCCTGGAAGGTTGCCCCAGCCCTAGCCTGTGGCAATACTGTCGTTCTCAAGCCTGCAGAGCAGACACCCCTTTCAGCTTTGTATTTCGGCAAGCTCGTGGTTGAGGCCGGTCTACCTCCCGGCGTTGTGAACATCATTCCTGGTATGGGATCTGTTGCAGGAAAGGCTCTTGCAGAACATTTGGATGTGGATAAGATTGCATTTACTGGGAGCACTGTTACCGGCCGTGCAATCATGAAGTCTGCGGCCTCTAACCTCAAGAATATCACATTGGAATGTGGAGGTAAAAACCCTTGCATTGTGTTTGACGATGCCGATCTCGAGCTGGCCGTCAAGTGGAGTCACGTTGGTATCATGGGTAACCAAGGGCAGGTGAGATTCCCCAAGTAAAGGCGCCCCGCTCAGAGCAAACACTGACTAGATAATTGAAAGGTCTGCATCTCTACGTCTAGAATTTATGTTCAAGAGGGTATCTATGACGCATTTCTAAAGAGGTTTGTGGAGGTTACGAAAGAGCACCACAGACTCGGTGATCCCTTCCACGATCAGACTTGGCAAGGCCCTCAAATCTCGAAGCTTCAGTACGAGAAAATTCTCTCCTACATTGAGGAAGGGAAGAAGAGTGGTGCGAGACTTCTGCACGGTGGTGCGAAGCATGGAGACAAGGGATACTTTATTGAACCAACAGTCTTTGCAGACGTGAGTCTACGAACATGTCCCTTCTCAGTCATTTTCAAAAGCTGAACTCTACAACTAGACCACCGAGGATATGAAGATTGTTCGAGAAGAAATCTTTGGTCCTGTAGTCGTCATCTCCAAGTTCAGCACTGTTGTCGAGGCCGTGGCTAAAGCAAATGACACCTGCTACGGGCTTTCCGCGGCTCTTTTCACCGAGAAAATTGGCAAAGCGCACAAGGTAGCGCGAAAACTACAAGCGGGAATGGTTTTCATCAATTCATCTGGAGACGCACATTTCGGCATTCCATTCGGAGGATGCAAGTCATCGGGGATGGGCCGAGAGCTGGGTCAATACGCTTTGGATGCTTATACGCAATCCAAGGCCGTGCATGTAAACCTGGGGGCATAAACTTTAGTATTTGAGACGAAACAATCTTTTATACCTCGTGAGACCATAGTTTCGTAAAACATTCCCTCTCTTCATAAGTGTACTGAGTAGTAAACCCTTTGCCTTGCGCCCGTCAATGTCCCTTGAAGGAATTATTTGGTCACTAAGTTGGCTATCGGTGGATACTACTGAAGAATTCACGCAGAGAAGTGGAGGAGACGGGTGAAGGACGGCATGTATGATGTAAATTGCATTCAGAGCATGTAAGATGATCAAACAGTGGCAGGGGGACAAGACAGTAATGAAATTTATCCTTCAAGTGTATGAGGCCACCTCCGTCAATGCTTTCAGTCAAATCAATGCTAGATGGCCGGTTGGATATCCTCCACGGGCGGATCTTGCAAGGATGACGACCATGATCTTTTCATAAGCAACAGGAGCCGCCGTCTTCTCCCTTTCGCTTCTCTCCACAGGCCTAGATACCATTGCCCACATTCTGAACTGGTAAGAAGCTTGATCAGCGACCGGATCGATCTCGGTCGAAATGATAATTTGTTCATGTGGCACATCCTCGCCATCTACCGTGATTTCAATGACGGGTTCTTTGCTGGGGAAGGCAGTGTTAGGTTGGGTCTGGACACTGCCCTTGACTTCAACCCGAAGGCGACCAAAATCTTCGACCGGAGTAGCAGTACATTGCTCAATGCATAGCAACGGCCTGCTTGCTTTTGTAGCACAATCAACTTGCATCAATCTCATCTTGTCTGACTCTAAGCTTGGAGTGTGGGTTGGAGCAACACGCATTCTTGTCTTCTTCTCGAAGGCATGTGCCCACTTCAAGATGCTTGTGTCTTCATATGCTCTACCAGCAAACGTGAGGCCCATTGGTATCTGCTTGTCGGCCATGATGCCCATGGGTACTGTGACCGAAGGAACACCGAGATGACGCAGTGCCCGATTTCCGTTACTGTAGAAGACGCCGTTTTGCCATGCATGCGCGGCACTGATGTGATTAACATCGGCATCAGCGGCTCCAACGTCTCCAGCAGCCGGAAAAACAAAACAGTCGCAGTGGAATTGGTCTAGGTAGTCATCGAGAAGACTCTTGCGTAGATTTTCAAGAGCTTTGAGAGCGGAACCTAGGTTTTCGGTCTCGTAAATCGAAGCGTCGTGAACATAGGCAGCCAGCCGGCCCCAATGAATGGCATTGTTTGCAGGCAAGTGCCTCAACTCGGCTTCAGTCCTCATGCTCTGAGGGTAAATGTTGAACTCGTCCACGCAGGCTAGGTCGGGGATTTTCGGATCTTGGTTGTCTCGTAGAAATTGATCCCAACCGTGTGCAACTAACGGCCCTCTCTCTGTCCAGTGCCAATTTTCTGGTAGTCGTGTTACCCCTTTGGGAACGAGTTCGGGGTTTTCATACGCCGTAACTGCGGGAAAGTCAGGAACAATGATGACTTCGGCACCGAGCAATTCGAGCTGCTTTCTGGCTTGTTCCCAAAGTCTAACAACTTCATGACTCGTCGTAACTTCTGCAGCGCCCTTCGGGATAGAGCCACCGATGTACATTGCTGGAACCGCAAACCGAAGGCCCTTGAGTGTTGAAGATAGGGCAATATCTCGAAAAGCGGTACCGGGGAAGCTTCCAGCCCATGGCTTGGGAAGTGCAATAAAGGGTTGGTCACGCCAGAAGTCACCCCTGGTGGAAGGATCTTCGACCGTGATGACTTCGAGGAGTAAGAGCATGTCTTGCATAGTCCGTGTGTGCGGCACAACCACGTCGCATGTTGGATAGAGCGGCCAGTTTCCACGGATAGAGATGCAGCCCCGAGACGGCGTGTATGCCACAAGTGCGTTATTCGAAGCTGGCGAGCGTCCCGAGGACACGGTTTCCTCACCCATTCCGAAGGCTGCGAGAGAAGCGGCTGTTGCAACGGCAGATCCATTTGATGACCCAGAAACAAACGCCGCGGCAAGATACTCTGGGTTGTACGGACTCTCGGCCCGCCCATATATGCCTCGCTGCATGCCTCCATATGCCATTGGCGGCATGTTCGTCCGCCCGATCAACACGCCTCCCTCGGCTCGTATTGCGCCGACCGTGAAGGCGTCCTCGGTAGGCACCAAGTCCCGGAAGGCAGGTGATCCGCTGGCCACGGTCATCCCCTTGACTTTATAGCTGTCCTTGACCGTGTATGGGATGCCTTCTAACCGCCGCACCGGGCCACCAGAGGCTCGGCGATCGTCGGAAGCGGCCGCATCGTCAAAGACATTCTGGTTGAGGACGGGTATGGAGTTGAGTGTGATGCCACGACAGTCGTACCGGGAGATGCGGCGGAGGTAGTGAGCAACGAGCTCTACACTCGTCAGGGTGCCTGACGACAAGGCAGCCTGAAGATCGTCGATTGTCGCTTCAACCAGGTTGACAGCTGCCATGATGCGACGAGAAAAGAGGGGCTTTGATTGCTCCGAAGAAGGCGGGAGAGTTGATGAGTTTCAAATTCCAACTATCCCAGAGATATGCAGAAATCTTGAGCTCTTGCACTGGATCACCAATCTGCGAGATGCCATCTCGTTGATTACGCCGGTGGAGCCACGCACATATCCGAGTGTCGCGGATTTCCGACACGGCTAGCGTCCACATCGACGGTAAGTCCAAAGCCACCGACTTTAGTTGCTCACACATGACGATGACGGTAGTTTCAATGCACTAACTGGGGTGGATTAAATTGGATTGCATTCTTATAAATGTGGAAGCAATCGCTGAACTGGGTGCCCACGTCTTGTCGTCAAGTTATCCGCTGCAAACGAACAAGACACGATGCAATCCCAAGCACTTCAACGCGTTAGCGTCCGCTGGCTGCCCGAGCCAGCCTACGAGGACACGGAAACAGTCGCGCTCAACGTAGGAGGCTTCTTCATCGATTTGCGCGTGGCCAAGGACAGCTCAACAATCCAATGGAGCCGGGCTGGCGAGCGAATAATCTTGAAGGAGGAGCCTCGTAAGCTCTTTTCCACAACCTGAATTATTGACTGCACGAACGACTTTCTAATCATATGTCACAGTGACTTGCCGATGGACACACATCATCGACTCTCTGGATCTCACGATACCGGATGAAGCCCATTTCATCAAGCTGGAGAACGGCGATGACCTTGAAGTGGGCACCACACCATGTCCTCACAAGAACGGTGCCATGACTGCCTACGAAGAGGTTTGGCGGGATATAACTGCGCCGATATCCTCGGATGATCAATCATGGATTCTTCAAAGCAGCGATGAAGCGACTTTTATCGGAAAAGTTGGAAATATTTACTTGGCTATTCGGAAGGGTTCGGATGGGTCTTTTGCCGCGCGCAAAGAAGACTTCGAGGGGGACTGGACAATTTCATTTGAATCAGGCCATGTGCAGGAGCTCCCACGCGTAAAGCAGGTCTGGGAAGAGTTTGAGGTTGAGGGGAGCGACAGAGCTGAAGGTCGGAAGGTCAAAATAGCTAGTACTGAGTACGTCGTGAAGGCACTTGGCAGTAACTGAAGGCTGTAGCGCACAACAAGTCACAAATAAAAGTTAGTTTGTCACAATCTCACATCGCATTAGCAGTAATTAACTTTTCAGTGGTACTTTGACCAGGGTGGGGAAGTGGAAAGAGATGAAGAGTATGGGGAATACCTGCGGCACTTCGAATACCCCGGAATCTCACATCGTAATCTTTTGTTGGGTTCGTCTGTTGATCCTCGCCAAAGATATGCACTCGTTGGATATTTAGTGGCAGATATGGAGACGCTTCGAGGAATGACTCGACAAGTCTCGATACCTCTCGGACGAGTAAACCTGGTGGCGGCCAATCCCACCAAGTCGGAGATCCGCTAGCGTCGGCTTCACGCGTGCCAAGAGTGTCCCCACCGATACGCACCGCCCAAGATTCAGTCCAGGTCTGGGGATCTTTGCGGGGTGAGATGTCAGGGGAACGCCTGGGGTGAGACTCACGGGGAGGATGACGGCAAGAGAACCTCGTCCAATCATTTCCTGTGGTTGATGACTCGGTCTCGATATGGGGACCGTCCTCGGTCGCCGCTAGTGCTGCCATCTGGCGAGATAATGTACCGGTACCTCGCGTCGGAAATCCGCGAGCGTCGGACTTTGGCGAGAGTGGACCTTTACCGATAGAGGCATGGCCTGGCTATTGGTCCAGGGCCACTGCTGCAGTGCTGCTTCTATCTGGTCCAGTCCAAGGGGGCTTGATAGACCAGGCTAGTACCAGTCTCGATTCATGTCCCGGCACCAAGATATTCTTGCTAGGAGCCTGCCGACATGATATATAACCGATCGCCGACCATCAACCTGAATTTCTGTGTACCTACTTCTAATTCACCCACCACACCGACGGTTAATCCAACACCGTCTCATCATGCACGCATACGAGTCGAATCCTGGCCAGGACGCGGCGGAGAAGATTGAAGCGGGAGTCGATCGCAGCGCCATCACAGACTTGGACTCCAAGACGGAGACTCTCGAAGATAATGAAGTTTTCACAAGTCTCCCTGGTCAAACCGAGTTCCGTACTCTCGGGTGGTAAGGCACAATCCCACCGTTTGCTTGCATGATTATTGTCATCCATCATTTGACGACAGATTTACTCACGTGAAAATCTTGCAGGATTCGAGCAGGTATTATCCTGATGAAACTATGTTTTGCAACGGGTGTACTGGCAATTCCCTCTGCTTTCAGTGTTGTTGGTTATGGACCAGGCATCATACTTCTCATTTGCTGGGGAGCTATGACAACCTGTAAGTACACAGAACAATGAAACCCCGCTACATTCACTGAACAACTTTCTTTGCCTAGATTACGCCTACATCATGTACGCGTTTCGCATGAAATACCGTGGCGTCCATAACATTGCCGACGCAGCTGCCGTAATGGGTGGTCCGGTTGCACGCGAGATTGCCGGTGCATTGTTTCTGCTGACCTGGATGTGAGCACAAATCCTTTGGCCCCCGTGAAAGCAAAGATTGCCCTTCTGACAGATAATGTAGCTTGGCTACAGGTTCAGGTTTCATTGGGTTGGCCCAAGGGCTCAAGATCCTGGCCAACGGAAGAGCGTGCACAGTCGTCTGGACAATGGTGGCCGCCCTTTGCACTGCAATGGCGGCTAGCATCCGGACACTAGGTAAACTGGCGATCTTAACCTGGATTGGCTTTGGATCTATCTTTACAGCTGTTTTTATTGTCGTGTAAGTTACAACCCTTCTGCATACTGCCATTGCCTCGTCATCGGGATGCTAAAGGCGAATGTCTTTTATTTTAGTGTCGGTGTCACGCAGGTCGATAGGCCAGCCGCTGCCCCGCAGACGGGTCCGTACGATCTTGGTGTCATTGCTGTTGGCACTCCCGGCTTTGTTGCTGGCTTGACTGCCGCAATCAATCTCTTCGGTGAGCTCTCAATCGTCCATCTTACCATCACATGAGACTAATGTATCGACTGTTTAGCGGGCTTTGGCTCAACCCCTACCTTTATGCCCGTCATTGCTGAAATGAAGACGCCCAAAGCCTTCCCAAAAGCTCTGTTTTCTTCTCAAGGCGCTTTGGCAGCTTGCTACGTGTCTTTTGGCACAGTTGTATACTTGTAAGTGCACGAGTCGCAGAAACTCGGGGTTTTTTAAAAGCATCATTTCTAATATCGCCTAGTTACTGTGGGCAATATGTCGCAAGCCCATCTTTGGCGAGCGCTGGTGGTACAGTTGAGAAAATTGCCTATGGAATCTCTATTCCTGGTTTCATCATGACCTCTACCCTATGGGTTCATTTAGCCGCAAAATTTGTAAGTGATGCAACGGCCTTTGGAATTCGCCTTCTGACCACCGATAGCTTCTTGTTCGCCTTCTCCGCAACTCCGAGCACTTGCAAAGCAATAGCATCACCCACTGGTCGACCTGGCTGTGAGCAATATTTATTTCCGTCCTCTATGTAGCCTGCGTCGTTCTCGTACTAATACCTGCTTTCTAGTGGATCGACTATTGGCATCACCATGTTATCATTCATAATTGCATCTGCAGTTCCCTTCTTCAGCTATCTCATCGGTCTCATCGGCTCTCTTTGCTGTGCGCCAACATGCGTAAGTCACTTTCTATATGAGTTCAATCGGACTCTCGCTTATGAATACACTATAGCTCATCATTCCCGCTCTCATGGGTCTTTATATGGATAAGGGTAATCACGCAGCCAGCAAGAGAAAAATGGCACTGTGCGGACTTCATTTATTTACCATCATTCTTGGATCGTTCATCACGATCGCTGGTACTTATACAACTGTTCAAAGCATCATCAACGCTTACAAGTCGGGCACTGTTGGGGGGGCTTTCACTTGCTAGGTTGGTTAGCATCTTGGATTGTGGACTTCGAAGTACTTGAAATACCATGGATTTATATTAGCTATACTTCTCAGCTCATATTATACCAACAAAGTACTCATACTGAGAGCAACAGCCGATACCTTTGATCCGATCAGTTTTAGAGCTGCAGTACTTTCTAAGGTGCCCCTGACTTTTTTAATGATGATGTGATTGGATTATGAAGCAAAGGAAATTGGTCCCTACTTCGATCAACCCATCGTGAAAATACAGGGCGAACTGCAAAAAGAAGGTGATGTCGGCAATCGGCAATGTTTTCACCATTCAACGCTAGCTTGGCGCCCTCAACCACCCCGTACCTTCCACCCTCTTACTCCGAAGAATTGTCATCCTTTCCAAGCACATGGTCGCTAGGGCGTTCAGGCACAAGAAAGACGGCGAACGAGGTAGACGGAAGTGAGATGCAGAACATGGCAAAGGCTACGATGAGGTTGGTGAGCGGAGCAACCTTGGCAGCGCCGACACCGAAAGCCAGGCATGATCCAAGAGATTCGAATGATCGAACGAGGGAAACGCTGAGAGTAAGAGTCTCGACATCGTCAAAGAAGGTTCCGAGAAGCCAGTACACAAACATGTAGTGAGACTCGTTCATGAAGCTGCGATTGTCAGCTAGATCTTGGGGACGTTAAAAGAGAGCCATACCGAAGAATAACCTGAACAGCAAAGCCGCGACCAAATCCGGGTAGATCCCAATCCAATGTGATAGGAGGATCAGCCTTGCGATACTCCAGCTCCATGGCAAACTGCCAACCAAACAATGCAATCATAAAAATCCCCAAGAAGAACCATGTGATTCTGGCGAGCTGTGGTCGGCTCAAAGTCTGGAGATCAAAGAACCATCCCCAGAAAATGTTGGCAAAGGTGGCGGCGATGCCAGAAGTCAATGAGGCTAGAGCACGAGAGCGGACGGAGAAGTAGTTGACAAGGTAAATGCCAAGGTAGGTGCTGTTCCAGTTGAAGCCGACGAGAATAGGAACGAGAAGGTAAAATTGCTTCCGCTTCAAGAGCGCAAACCATTTCTTGAACTGGTCTTTGATGCTCTTGTTCGTTTTGGTGTGTGGAAGTTTTGAGCCATCAGGACGAATGACTTTTTCCGGCGGAGATATTAGAAGAGCAAGGGGAAGACCAAGGCATTGGAGACCAATGAGAACAAGGTAGGTGGTATACCCGACACGCCCTCGCTGTCCTGACTTGACGTTGAGAGACAGTTGAATAGAAGAGCCAATGAGTTGACCGAGTTCACGCAGTCCGAGCCAGATACCGGCTATTGGGGTCAGCATAGATCACCGCAGAGAGCAGAATACACTTACTGAACTTTCCACGATCCTTCACATCGGCGTATCCTAGAGCAATGGCTCCTTCAGACGCCCATAGTGCGGACGCCGCGATTCCGCAAGTAGCACCACCAAAAAGAACGAACCATTCGACCCCATAGCGATTGTTGGTGTAAAGAGCTGCTGAGTACGGAGCGTAGCCCAGGGTGCCAATAATGAGAACAGTCTTGAGGCCGATTTTGTTGGCAAGAATTCCAAACAAGGAGCAACCAAAGACCATGATACCAAATGTGAGAGAGTTGGCTCCATTTACGAGATATGGCTCTTGCTGTCCACCAGCGCCAGTGTCTGAGCCTAGTTAGTATTTGATCGTGGATAATTAGAAGTGACTGACTG
Source organism: Neonectria ditissima (assembly GCA_001305505.1). NCBI lineage: Eukaryota > Fungi > Ascomycota > Sordariomycetes > Hypocreales > Nectriaceae > Neonectria > Neonectria ditissima. Next base: position 212,309 of record LDPL01000019.1, on the reverse strand, counting down.
TTGAGAGCATTCCAGATGCCGGGCTGAGTGAAGGAGATTAATCCGACTATGATGACGTTGAACAGCGGACTGCGATACCAGCGAGTGAATCGCGACAGAGGTTTTGCATGCTCCTCAGACGTGACATTCTGCTCGACTCCGAGAGACACATGTTTGATGCCTTGATCTCTGTCGCTGGCACTGTCGATGGGGTCGTGGTCGGTCGCCATTATAATTTTTCAGCGCGGGAGTAGATGTTTTGCCAACAATGTAAACAGAAGAATTCCCCCTGGCACTTTGATACGGCCGAATTTTCAACACGTCTTGCCCATCAAGAGCGGAGTGGATGCACTGAGATAACCTTATAAAGTCCCATCCCGTGATTGGGTTAAAATGTAGCTCTTCCGCCTAACGTTACATGGTCTGAGTGGACCAGTCTCTTCTTGGTCAATGGCCGGTGCTTTCGTGCTAGTCAAGGTCGATGGCGACATATTTAGAGATTTAAACGTATGACGACTGGGACGATCATTATTGCAACTGCAATTCACGACAAACATACATATTCCTTAAGGCAGCTGGACTTCAGTCCTTGAGGGGCTGTGGATAAATCTTACTACAGAGGCATAAAAACAGTCGACATGTCTGCGACACTGATGCCAAGCTATAATGTTATTTCATTATGAGAGAGATAGGTATCAACTCGATGAATCACGACTACCGAGACCACAAAGCACCAAGTAAGGCCTCATGCCTGGAGTTATAGGCATTGAACTAAAACCCGTTCTTGCTACTCGCCAGAATGAAAATAATGTCTTGTCAGTGTCAGGACATCGCTCGGTCTTGACCATATAACTTTTCACGCATCAAGACCGTTGGTGCACTCTGCCTCGATTTCCCCTAATCATCAGCCAATTCCTTACCGTCGACCCAATTACCGTGCAAACCAGCCCTCAGTCGGATGTTGAGCTTCACAATAGCCCGTGCTACAGAAAAGTTCCGCGTGTCTAGTATGTGCAGCTCACTCGACATGGTACTGTAGTTGCTGACCAGTGCGATCAAAAATCCATCACCTTCTGGGGCATCGTCTGATCGCGGCACAAACACGGGTTCTTGTGCCATGTGCGTCTTTCCAGGGAAGTATACTTCTAGCTCTCCGGTATCATGATCGAGGTGGCCGAGGGAATTATAAAGAGGATGCCCCCCGCCGAGAACTGGCATAATCGCAGCAAAGTCCGTGCCGAGTTTCGGATCCATCATGTCGAAAAAGCTATGACGGTGACATTTCATCGACACCCGGTCATCGATTCTTGGAAACTCCATGTCTCGCTCAAGGATGATTTGAGGAGACGGAAGATGAAGGTCTGATGACTTCGGATCCAACGTGAAGCGGACGTACTTTGCTTGAATGTCATGAGGATCTGGTGCGTTGCCGTCGGAATCTGGCCACCAGAAGAAAACATTCTTGTCAGTGAGGGGGAGGTCGAAAACGACTTTGCCTTCCGGCGTCTCGTATGCATTCGTGCTATGACCAGGGAAGGCATTGGGAGCTTTGAACCACTACACAGAAATCCTCGTCAGCTAGAGTTCAACGCGACGCAAGGGCTCGAATCTAGTGAATGCACGGGTCGACGCAGCTTACCTTCACATCGTCTCCTTTGGCTTCACGACGAGGGAGAACTCTCAAGTAGAAAGGCACTTCTGGGTCCCATTGCCAGTGTTCCCCTCCTTGCTTGAGCCGGTCGATGTCGCATATTTGAGGGATCATGGGGAACAAAACCTGAATAGAGCATAGTCAGCGCTGGTGTATATTCTCAATACCACTAACATGGATCTCACCCAGTTCTCAGTCACGGCAAAGTCATGAATCATCCCAACGACAGGCGAAACTAACCAGACTATCTGTGTGAACTTGCCGCCCGAATCAATGTTGTAGTAGCAGACATCCGGAGTTCCATCACCTCTGGCCTCGTACCCAAAGCAGACGAGCTCTTTGCTGACTGGGTCGAGCTTTGGATGAGCGGTGAAAGTGAGACTCGGCAGCTGTCCATCAAAGTCGCAGAGCCCAATTGTCTCCAGTGTCTTGGGGTCCATAGCAAAGGGCGGGGCGTCTTCTTTGATCGCAAGGAGGACATTGTTGAAGTAAAACACATTAGTGTTAGCTGTTGTTCGGACTTTGAACTCGACTGCATCCGTATATTTGTTTCGATACTTGCCTGTTGATCAAGATATTCTTAGAACTAGTTTTTCCTTTAGTGTTAGGATGACGCCCCCGTAAATTCACCTCCAAGTGCACGCTGAGCATCTCTCTCCTTGACAAATTTCTCGGTCCGTACGTACTTTTGCTGAAAGTGGACATGTCCTTTGCTGAAACTGAAGGCGCTGATACTGCCATCACCGTTGAACCACTATAATTAGGTCTGTTAGCTCACAGGCTCGTTGTGCCATTCAGCGATGATAGGTGCTCGCCAAGAAAACGTACGGGGTCGTTCTCAACGAATGGCGCAAATTGAGGATCAGGCATAACCCTGTAAAACGTTCCATCAAGCTCGTCAGGTAAGTCGCCTTCTATCTCAAGAAAGCGCATCTCGCCCTCGAACCGACACGGCTTCATGAATCCCGAGAACTGGGGTAGGTTGGGGAACGCCTTCCCGGCTTGGGACGACGCACCGCGAAAATGCCCGGCCATGGTGGAAGATGTCAAATTCACAATGCCGAGTTACTCAGCAATTAGAAAGCAAATGCTACAACTGGCGGATAAAACGCAATCCGGCTAGTTCAATCCGGGGTTCTTAAGCCGGCGTCGCTCCGGGACGCTCCCGGTTTTGCCCCGGTTGCACAGTGGCATAATGCTTCGGGTCGTACAGACCCCGCACAGTTCTTCGTATCGCCAATCAAAAGGGTGCTATTGGAAGCTTGCGAATTGATCATGAATCCCTTCGGATAGATCCGCACTTACCCCGTGGGGGACTTCCGGGCTGGCTCCGGGGATTAGTCTTTGAGCTGACGAATGGGTCGAGGAGGTGGCTGTCCCTGCTGTTCAAGCTTGTGACCAGCTGGATATCTAAACCTTTCCCCAACATTCCTTTCAAATTCACAGAATCTGTCCTTGAAATTATTGGATCTAGACAATCCTACTCAAAGAAAGCTCACTCACAACCAAACAAGATATCAAACATGCCAGATAGCAACATTTTGTTCACTACAGAAAACGTCGTTGTAGATGCCACCTCAAAGCATCACCACCACTTGGGCCTTTGGCCACCACCATCGAGTGACGAGAAGGACCCACTGCGCTGGCCGACATGGGTCAAAATCCTCGCCCTGATCTCGGTGGCATTTTCTAACTTTGTGGCCAACTTTGCTGGATCTGGTCTGTCTGTTGCAACAGTCTTGCTTGAGATGCAGTTCCACAAAACTGCCTCTGAAGTCAATGCTCTGATGACGGTGAGTAGGACCTCGTCTGCTTGTGGCTTTACCCGTCATCCAAAGCCCGCTTGCTCATGACTGCTGACTCTTCCATCTATTGATATAGTTCAATTTCCTTCTTCTCGGGGTCGGAAACATGTTCTGGGTTCCGTTTTCAGTCAAATATGGTAAAAGGCCGGTCATGCTCGTCTCCATGACGCTCTTGTTTGCGGTCCTGATTTGGACCGCTAAAGCCGAAACTTTTACACAGTTACTGGCAGCTCGATACCTATCGGGATTTGCTTCTGCAGCGGGTGAAGTCAGTTTTGTTCGACTCATATTGATGAAGTCCCCTGATTTGCATAGAGCTGATAGTTGTTTCTTAGAGCATCGTGCCAGGGGTTATATCCGATATGTTCTACCTCCACGAACGAGGCGCTATGATGTCGATATATGCACGCCGCCCATCCTTTTTTAAGCGACTGATACTCAAAAACCTTTAGATACGTGGTCCTCATTTCATGTGGATCAGCAGTCGGCCCATTGATCGGCGGATTCATGGTTGAAAGCAGCCCTGGCACATGGCGGGACTTTGCCTGGTTGTGCGCCGCTCTCTCGGGCTTTGATCTTCTTGCTATCTTCGTCTTATATCCAGAATCCTCCTTTATTCGCCCACCGATATCTCTTTCTCCTCCTCCAAACCCGGATCAAGTCGGAAGCTCTGCCACAAAGACTGAGCTTGGAACCATCGATGGCGAGAGTCGCTCTGAGCATCTTGAATCCGGAAAAGACAGACACGGCCCGGTCAAAGTCTCGTTTCTACAAGTATGGACGTCTTTTGTGCACTACAACCGCATCGCAAGCCTTCCAAAGGCATTTGCGATGCCTTTCGTGTTCCTCGGTTGTCTACCTGTCCTATGGACAATCCTCGTCTACGGAGGCGCGCTGGCCTCTCAGGTCATATTAATGTATGCTTCGCTGTAGTTTTACTCCCTCGACAAGTACTAATGTTCATGTGTAGTTTTGCTTTTCCTTCCCTTCTGCTTGCTCCTCCCTATCTATTCGCTTCCAGCAGTGTGGGACTGATGCAAGTGGCAGCGATTATTGGCTTCGTCATCGCTTGTTACGGTGGCGGATACATATGCGACGTTATAACTGCGAAGTGCATTGTCCGAAATGGCGGCGTTTTTATCCCTGAGCAGCGACTTAAATCTCTGGCCCCAGGTTGTCTTGTGGCACCAATTGGCTGCGTCATTGTCGCATTTGCTTGTGATAGATCGCTACACTGGGCAGCTATTGCGGTTGGATTCGGAATGGGTAAGATTTCTTCATGCTACGATTCTTACACGATACTAACATGTTGCGTGATTTAGTTTCCTTTGGGACCGTCTACGCCCCCAACGTCGCAATGACATATCTCCTGGATTCGTATCCTATCTTCGCCCAGGAAATTCTCGTTGCCATAAATGTCACGAAGAATCTGGTTGCGTTTCTCTTCTTGTACGTTGCCGTGGACTGGGTGAACTCTCAAGGCTGGATACAGGTTTATATGATTATGTTCATGGTAGTCAGCATGTCTATGCTGTTAGCTATTCCGATGTACTTATTTGGGCGACAAGCACGCGGGGCTTATCAGAAGACTCTCTTGTGGGCTGTGGGGCCCCTTGAGACCACTTCGTAGCGATTAGCTATCAATAAATGAGCGCACCTTCTGCCGAGTGCAAGTTAACTCAGTCAATACGAAGCGTAAATACTCCCACCCTAAGTAAGAAAGTTACACTTGACTGAGTTGTTTTTGTACTTTCCTTACTACGCCCAATCTTGAATGTTGTTAGCTGGACAGTAATAAGAAATGGTCTCTCAAGGTCGTCAAGTGAGCTTATCCATCTCATTGATAGCACGGATATTTTGCTATGCGTTACTCCCTGCTCGGCTTTCCAACCACAAACCTTTATTTCCCGCCGTACCCACCCCTTTAATGCTGCTGCCGGCTACGTATCCGAAGGTTCCCCGCTGTAGGACAGTTTTTGTTGAGAAATATTTGGAGTATTAAACGCCTAGATCGCAACCCTAAATAAGGGTCACATTTATCAACAATTTGGAGTGGAATATCGTCTTTGCTACTCTCGTTACATTCTCCCTGTCTACTAGAGTTCTGTGATCTAGAGCCTATTCCGCGTCAAAAATAATCATGGGGTCAACAATCCCCGAGCCATCGATTTGCAAGCCGGCAACCCCGATTCCCCAACAACGCTCAGACACGCTTGATCGCAGCATTAGGGTCCCCCTTCTTATCAACGGTGTCCCTGTGTTTGAAGAAGCCAGAACGAGAATTCAGGAGGTATCCCCTCTTGTTTATTTCCAAGGTGCTCGTACTTCGGACTGTAACGAGGCAATCAATAGCAGCAGCAATGCTTTCGGCAAATGGTCTCAAACATCTCCATTGGAGCGTCGGCGTTTGCTTCTCAAGTTGGCTCAAGTAGGCTTATTTCCTCTGTTTATTTCTCCTTTGAATAACGACTTAATGCTCATCTCACTTGCTTAGATACTGTCGCAACGTGAAGCAGAGGCCAAGGAAATCATGCAGACTGAGATCCATTGCTCCGAAGGTTGGGCGGCACGGAACGTCTCAGACAGCATCGCCTTGATCGAAGAAAGCGCCTCGCTCATCACATCAAATGCAATGGGTGGTTCCATTCCCCATACGGAAGTTGAAAATTCCTATGGGTTCGTCTTCAACCGCCCATTAGGAGTAGTCCTGGGAATTGCGCCCTGGAATGGACCACTCATCTTGGGTTTCCGGGCCGTAGTGGCCCCAGTTGCGACAGGAAACACCGCAATCCTAAAAGTATGTACTCACAACTGAACTTCTTTGTGACTAGTTACTGACATTGGATACAGGGCTCTGAACTGAGCCCTAGAAGCCACCATTTTATTGCACAGTTGTTCCTTGACGCAGGATTCCCACCTGGTGTTGTCAACTTTATACTTCACCGACCTGAGGACGCAGCAGAGATTGTTGAGACATTGAAAAAACATTCCGCAATTCGAAAAGTCAACTTTACTGGCTCTACGGCCGTCGGTAGAATCATCGCTCAGATGGCGGGAAAAGCTCTCAAACCGGTACTTCTTGAGCTCGGGGGAAAGAACTGCTCCATCATTCTCAAGGACGCAAACGTGGCTAAGGCTGCAGCCGCCGCGCTTGAAGGTGCAACGTTGAATGTAAGTCAAGACTCATTGAACATCGGAACTAGGAGCAATGCGTGCTAGAGAGATGTTGTGAATATGGGCGGAACTAATGTTTTTAGGGAGGCCAAATTTGTATGTCAACCGATTTGGCCATCGTGGCACGCGAGACTGCACAAAGCTTCAGAGATGAGTTGCGGAAGGCATTTTACAAAGTTGGTGGTACGTCTCACAAGGTTATATCTTCCCAAAGCGCCGGGAGATCGCAGAGTCTTTTTGCAGACGCTGCAGCCAAGGGAGCCAAAGTTTTGTCATCAGCTGCGTTTTCAGATTCTCGGGCGAGCACTCAGGCTGTTCCCGTTTCAATCATTGAAGACGTTCAACCATCGATGGAATTCTTCTCTGCTGAGTCATTTGGACCTATTCTTGGCATGGTCGTGGTTGAAAGTGAAGATGAGGCTATTGACATAGTGAACGGCAGTGACTACGGGCTGTCCGCTGCTATTTGGACGCATGATTACCATCGTGCTTTAAGGTTGGCCAGAAGACTTGATGTTGGCGCTGTTCATATCAACGCATCAACTGTTCATGACGAGGCGACCCTCCCACACGGTGGAAGCAAGTCGAGTGGTTTTGGACGCTTTGGAGCCGAATGGGGACTGAAGGAGTTTGTGCAAACACAAACAGTTACCATGAATCCTTGGTAGTTAGTAACGCAGCCTTTCAATTTCGCGCTGTCATTAATACAAAACTCTGTTTTTTTGAACTCATGATAGTAGCAGCGGCACCGTAGAATCGGCCTCTATTCACTAGTCATCATTACAAAATCTCCAAGTCAACGCCATGAAGGAGCGTGAGCTATGTCCAGGTATAGTTTATTGTCTATTGGAAACTCACACCCTTTAGGAAGACAAACTTAGTTTAAAACTAGCTAACCCTGAAATACCTCAGTCGAAACATCACATCCTTGTAGAGCACGGAGGAACTCTTCGAAGGACAAATTTGAGGAAACAGGGATACTATGATAGCCTCAATGACGTCAGGCATTGTTAATTGTCTGGTGATATAATCACATCTTATTATTAGCGTCTTCTACGAAAACGCTGGTGGTTGAACTGTCTGGTCAATCCACTACTATCAATCCGTCACATATTTCTCGACATCAATTCCTTCAACCCGATAGAGACCAAGGGCTTTGAGCATTGGTTTATCGTCAAACCGATAAAGGTACACCTTCTTGTCGCCATCGGCGAAATGCTGATACCTGTGCCAGGCTGGGATACAGAACGTATCTCCTTGCTTCCATGAAAGAGACAAGTCGCCAATCTGAGAGTGGCCTGACCCTTCAATGACGTGATACACCGAGGAGGCGGTCTCTCGAACAGCTGGAGACTCACGGCCTCCATCGAGCCTCTCTGCGGATGCACCTATGACACGGCCAACTACAAAAGAAAAGTTAGAATGTTAAGGGGCGAAGCGTGTACAGGGAAGCAAGCTCAATTTGCAACAGTTAGATAAGCTTGAAACCGACTTACTTTCTCTACCATCTTGCTTGAGATAGGCTGCAGAAACCCACTTGGCCTCACTGGCATCGAGCGTGGCCTGCATCTTCTTCCAGGGGAATAAGATAGGAGATTCCTCTGCGTCCTCGGCTGGGTATCGAGACTTTGCGAAGTGCTCAACAAAATGAACGGGGAAGTGAATGAAGTTAGGCAAGTCCAGGCCGTCTAACCAGATCACCGGTTTATCGTCACCGCCCTGTTCGTCAGCCCCTTTCTTGCCATGGTCATGCCAATTCCAAGTAGGAGTGACAATGACATCCCTAGGTCGCATCGGCACGCGTTGTCCGTGTACAGCCGTGAAGCCGCCTTGACCTTCGATGATGAAACGACAGGCGAAGGCCGTGTGGCGGTGAGCAGGTGCAGTTTCTCTTGGTTGCACGAGCTGAAGGCCAGCATAAAGAGTGTCGGTTGTGTATGGGGCCTCTATTAACATTTGGTCAGCGTGGGTAACCCCTCCGGAACTACACTGCACAGTCCTCGAGTGTGAGGCTGATGGGGAAAATAGACATACCTCGAGCTGGGTTGGCAAGCATCAAAACTCGTCTCTCGGCTTGCTTTTCAGTAACGAGAAAGCCGGCTCGCAAAAGATAGGGCCTGATGTCGTCATATGCCCATAGATATGGCACTGTCCTAGGATTTGGGGCTGGGGGGTTTAGTCGCTGCATCTGGGCCCACAGAGGAGCCGTGTTTGTCGATTTTATTGCTTGGAGAAGTTCCTCCTGAGTAGTGATGGCGTCGGCAGCCTCAATTTTAGGACCGCCATCCACGACACCATTGCCGCTAGTCCCGGTCTGCACTGTCGTCGCAGTTGTCATTTTGGTGTTTGTTCGACTTGTTTTGGGGGTTGGTCTGAAAGCTTCTGTTCAATTCTGAGTTGGACTGAATGCCCCTCCCAGACAGCATTTATCTTATGCATCACGACTTGGTATTTTTCCTCAGTTACCAGGTCCATCGGAGCATCCCGATATACACCCGGTACACAGTGTGACAATCAGCCATGTTTAGCCGAGACCAGTCGCGCACCGGGGAAATATCGGGAGGGTCCGAAGGCTAAGAGTATCGTGGCGTGGGATATGAATTATTTGCATGATATCAGGATACCCCTTAAAGTTTCCCTTTCGACCAAGTCTTAATGAAAACTCCAAACCATCTCAATAATCGTTTACCAACAAGCCCGGTACACGACTGCTATACAAGCTCAACGAAAGCAAGATGGATGGAATATGTGGAGTTGACATGGTACACTTCCCTGCAGTGAATTGCTACCATGAGAGGTTGAAGGAAACCCTGGCTAACAAATTCTCCTTGTCAAAAGCCATTGGAGTATCCATCACGGTCAACTAGACTTCTCGGGAAGTTGCAAAACACCAACCCGTCCCAAGAGGTCCCGCTTCGCAAAGCTATCGCGCCCCTGAGCATCTTGGTTGTGGGTGCTGGGCTTGGTGGCCTCGCTACAGCAGTTGCTCTAGCACGCCGTGGCCATGCGGTGACTGTTTTGGAACAAGCAGCCACATTGGGAGAGGTGAGCGGCAATAGGCACGTGGGAAGATTTGCATTAATGAAGACGCAATTATCTAGGTTGGAGCTGGCATCTAGATTCCGCCAAACTCGGCGCGACTTCTCCTCTCCTGGGGCATTGGTCCCTTTTTCGAAGGCCGAGTCGTAGAGCCGGAGAGTATGACTTTCCGTCGTTGGGAGGACGGGGGCGCTATCGGATATACCAAGCTTGTGCCGAACTTTAGTGAGACATACGGTGCACCGTATTTCGTCATTCACCGTGCACACTTTCATCATGCCCTATGTTGCCTTGCCAGTCAGGTAGGCGTGCAGGTGATTACCAACAGCAAGGTCATGGAATACGAGGAGAACATGCCGTCAATCAAAACTGAGGACGGGAGAGAATATACGGCCGATCTCATCGTGGCTGCCGATGGTGTGAAGTCCATCGCTCGGCCCGTTGTTGCCGGCGGGGCAGACAGCCCAGCCAGCAAGACAGGCTTTGCAGCGTACCGAGCCGTGGTAGACACCGACAAAATGAAGGCTGACCCGGACACAGCTTGGCTATTGGAAAAGCCAGGTATCAATATTTGGTGGGCTGGTTTCCTTCTCAAATTGACGTATATACTGACGTGGAACCATCAGGATTGGAGAAGATCGGCATGTGATGACTTACGCCATCGCCGGCGGTAAATCCTTCAACATGGTTCTCTCCCACGTAGACCAAAGCGACCCTGCCACCTGGAACCCCGAAGACGCCGTCGAAGATATGAGAGAGCACTTTGAGAACTGGGACCCAAAGTGAGACAGTGTTTATATGGTCAACGAGTTGAAATTTGTCCACATGCTAACGAGACAAAAGGCTCAACAAGGTTATCCGTCTGGTCACGAAGACAGTCAAGTGGCCACTTCTGAGTGGTGCTCGTCTCTCTACGTGGACCTCCAAAAGTCAAAAGCTTGTTATCCTTGGCGACGCTGCACACGCCATGGTTCCTTACATGTCCCAAGGCGCTGCTATGGCTGTCGAAGACGGGGCTGCACTGGCTGAAGCCTTGGCTCTTATTGACTCAAAATAGCAAGTCCCAGATGCTCTTAGAGTCTTTGAAAAGGAGAGGATGAAACGAAGTTATGGTATGCAGTCGGCAAGTTTGGTAAATGGGAAGCTCTGGCATTTTCCAGATGGAACGGAGCAGCAAGCTAGGGATCGCGGGATGGCAGTGTGCACTACGGGTCGGGCGGAAGATGCGACCGAATATCGAGCCGAGCAGTCAGATATATACTACCGTCGAGCGAGAGAGCTTTGCAAGACTCAGATGCTGAGAGGGACTACCCTTGAGACCGGCAAGTTTTATTTGAATCTTTTATTATTGCACGGTTTCTTGCTGACGTTTGAGAAGTGCAATATCTTTTCCTCATGAGCCAGTATCTACAGAGCACGCAAAAGTCTGTTCAAACATGGACTACTCACGGTCTGGCTGTCAAAGCAGCTTTGTCGATTGGTCTTCATTCGCGGGATGCCATGAGGAAATTTCATCCCACTGAACAAGAAATGAGAAAAAGGACTTGGTTTGGCTGCGTTTTGCTTGATAGGTATTTTCACCACCACTTAACTCTTCATGCAGAATGATGTACCTGACGCTGCGAATCCTGTTGAGATTAAGCCGCTCAAGGTGACCTTTGACCAGAAAGACTAATTGGACTTTAGGAGCCTGAGCATGACCTTTGGTCGGCCGAGCGCCATTCCCGAGGACTATATAAAGTTGGATCTCCCAAAGCCAATGCCGGCATCGAGCGACGCAGAACAAAATCACGAAGACGCTAGCATTGCGTTCTTCAATTCCACAATGTTAGTTTGCTTTAGAGTTCCCTAGTTCAACATCTAACACAGATTACTAGCTTGCTATACAAGGTTATGTGGAAAGTCATCGCAACCCTCTACGGCCACAACTTGGGTTGTGAAGATCCTCCCCCTGAAACAGCAATGATAACGCAGATGTTCAATTTGGAACAGGAGCTGAGCGAGTGGCATGATTCTTTGCCTCCGCCGCTGTTTCTGCGGTCCGCCTTAGACCTTCCAAGCGAAGATTGCCTAGGGGAACGAACCATCGAACGGTTTCGGTTGATCCTCTCGCTACGATATCTCAGTGTGCAGCTGTTACTTCACAGGCCAATGCTTACAAACTCGCTTCGCCGATTTACCAGGGATTCCACTTCATTGCGGGGCACTCAGCGATCAGTCAACCAAATGCAGATCAATTTTAATCGCACGTGCGTCCGGGCTGCTGAGGATATCATCGAGATAATCTACGCGGTCCTCACAAAACCAGCCCTTGGCCGAGACTTGATGGGGGCTTGGTGGTTTACGTTATACTACAGTAAGCTTTTCGGGATCTCCGAATGCCTTGAAATTGGTTCTCGTGGAGCCTGTATTCTGACAAACCTCTCAAAGCTTTTAACGGTGCCTTGGTAATCTTTGGTAGCCTCCTGGTTCCAATCGAAGACCCAAGCAACGGCTTTCCTAAAGCGGACCGTCTGGAGCGAGTGAGACGTTTTATACAGCAGGCAGTGGAAGCACTAGTACAGCTTGGTGCACAAAACGCCATTCTGAGTCGATGTGTCGATTATCTCAGATACCTGTTGGGCCTTGTTGATGGCTGGGGTAGATTCACTCTCACAGACACCTGTCTATTTTTACTAACGTAGGAATCAGTTACCATGAACTCTCCTCAAACGTTGGAATCCAATGCCTCCGAAGCAGTGCTCAGTGCTCAGTACGTATCAGCGGGCATTGCGGATGGAAATGTTGACATGCACCCTGAATTGTTTCTAGACATGCCACTGCTTGATGGAACAGACGCTTGCTTTCAGGATGAACTAGAGCTGGGTACCTTTTTTGCGAGCGAGTTTGAGCATTGGTTCAAGAGATTCCCAACATAGGTTTCAAGACTGGCCAGGTCACATTGTCAAATTATTGCCAGCTGTCCGCCGTTGGTGTAGGCCCCGTGGGCGGAGCCGTTTCCGATGACAGTGCGGTTGGTTGATGTAGTAGAATTGTGTGGGAGGTTGAGAGATGTGATGTTGGATGAAGAGAAAGGAATCAGGGCCCTGGCTCTATAGCTAGGGAAGTTATATACCCTAGATTTCTAGCTTTTCTATCTCCAAAAGCTAGAAAAGCTAGATACTAGGTTTCTGACATTTCGGGTCGGAAAAGCTAGATATTAGGCAGCCGTGGAAGCATCGGGTTGTTGAGATGCTTAAATTGTGGAAGAAAAAGTGTTTTTTTGAAGTCGTGATAGTAGCAGCCGCGCTCTAGAGCCTGCCGCACTCCTAGTAGAGAAAGGAATCAGGGCCCTGGCCCTAGAGCCAGGGAAGTTATATGCCCTAGATCTCTAGCTTTTCTATCTCCGAAAGCTAGAAAAGCTAGAAAAGCTAGAAAAACTAGAGATTTGGTAACCGTGGAAGCATCAAGTCTTTGAAGACGCTTAAATTGTGGAAAAGAACTGTGTCTTTTTGATCTCGTGATAGTAGCAGCCGTGCCCCAGAGCCAGCCGCCCTCCCAGTAGTATACTAGTAGTTACTACAAAGATCCTACAGTTAATTCATAGCTTTGTTCCTTCACATTACACCCTTGAGTCACTCGCCATACCTTCCCACATTGCCATATTCCGCATGGCCGGTACTCCCCCGGCAAAGACATTCACTACCCATCCACCCAACCCCAGCGACACAAGACCACCAACAATTACCCACATCAGTCTGTGTATCCCCAGCCAAATCTACCTTCCCCAGGTGACAACTTTGCTATACTTCTTCGCTCTTTGCACAACACCATTAATCACAAGTTGCTGCTCCTCAAGACTGAAACAGCCATCCGTTATAGCGTCATCACAGATGGGCCACAGCGTCTTGTCCGACATTCTACAAAATTGCCCATCCGCAATGTTCAAGAAATCAGGGCCAGCAGAATTTTCGCTCTCGCAAAGCTGAGCTGTGGCATGATCTGAACTATTGTCCATGACAAGTTGTTCAAGGAAGCGAGGATTGGCGGTAACTGTTTCGTTGCGAGCGTTCAAGCGACGGCGGGGGAGTTTTGCTTTCTTTGACGGGCTGTAAGCTTGTGCCGTAGCAGACCTTTTGCGTTTGCTTCCCTCGTTGATAACCCAGTATGTGATGTCGTTGGGGTCTCCGTCGGTCCGCAACTTGAAAGGAGGTCCGCTGTTGCAGCAATAGTTCTTATCCTTCCCTTCCGGTACCGTGCCGGCCTCCTGGGGTACAAACTCGGGAAAATGAACTTGGAATCCCGTCTGAGGCTGATCACCGTTGGCGTCGATCCACATACATGGGGGCCGGGTTTCGGTTCCGGTGATGTATAGGTTGGACCATTACCAGCTGGCATTACATTCCTTGCCCCAGTCGCCAACCTAGGCGTATTCATTTACCATCGGGCCAGGTTATGGAGGCGTATGCAATGCAAATGGCATCATCATTTGCGGAAAATAGAGCGTAAGTGGCTTGTTGACCATTGTCACCGTCATGGTCGATTGAGATCTCTTTGGTGCTGCCATCATCAATGTCGCCAGGGTCGGCGCTCATGCCGAGAAAGTCACCGTCCTCGTTGAAAAGACGAACGTCTGGAAGATCACCGCCGGCATTGTTCAGCCCGTTCTTGGTATCGAGGCCGATACCAATCTTGATGACGGACTTGGCCGTCTCGGGTGCGGCAAAGTTGTCCATCCCAAATTGGAGCGCGTGGTGAAACAGGCCCCAGCCACTCCAGCTCAGAGAGCGCTTGCGACCAACAGAACAAGCTTAAAATAAGATTCCTGGGCCTATCAAGGCGAATCCAAGGGTGGAAGACCCGGACACATCCATGGATCGCCGCTTTGGCTCTTCCTGGCACGTGAGGCTGGGTTCCTGTCTGAAGCGTTCCTCGTCCCTCTTTCGACCCATGTCGCTCGCGCAGCATTTCTCTCATCTCCCCTCCCCCATATTTTCTGGTATTAATTCCTGGCCCAGCCGCTTGCATCTTTTGATTTGCTTGTTCCGACCCATTTCCATCATCTCTTCTTAGTGCCTCTTCTTCTGCCTGTTTCTGTTTCTTCTCTTCCTCACTATTCCTTTTTCGTCCCTTTCCGTCACCTACATTCCCGTCATGTTTTTCCAGCATCGAACCGTTTTGTCACTCGCAGTCGCGCAGGCCTTGATGGCCCCTAGCTCTTTCGCTCAGTCTCTCGATGCGACTATTGTTGGCTGTGCAGAGGTGGACTGTCCGACGGCTGGACGTTCGACTTCATCAGAATGCCAGCTTATTGACAAGAACATTAGCATGATCGGGCTCGCGAGAGTCCCTGTTGAATCGGACACTCTGGAGGGACTTTCCTGGGTTGAAGGCGTTGCTATCGCTGACTCGAATGATGGAAACCGCACCTTTGACAAAAGCTTCTATCTTGGCACCCCACCAAGCCTCAGTTTGAACGATACTGGCGCTTGCGCTCTTTTCTTCACCCACGTCAGCACCCGCGTCAAGTTTGAAGACGACGACACCGATGTTTCCGTCTCTCAAGGGACCTGCGAAGATGCCATGTCGAAAAAATGCGTGTCGGCACTCATTTCCCGAGCTGAAGATCTCGATGTGGATGGGCTTTCCAGCAAGGAAGCCTGCAAGAAGCTGCAGGAGGAGTTTGAAGATAACGTGGACTCCGAATGTTCTTCATTTGCCGATGGTAGCAAGTGGGTTGGCCTCGAGACCACAGGTAAGTGTCTACCGTACAAGCATCGAAAACACGAGCACTCTGTCCTAACAGTTCTTAAACAGCTCTTTCTGGAGTTGAATCCATTTCCTCAAAAGAGAACTCGTCATCAGAGTGCTGGCCGATTACTCCCAAAGCTTACGGTCTGTCATTTGTTAGATCTTTTGAGTCAGAGGTAAAGTGACGCCAATATCAGCCATGAGGAATGAGCTGAATGCTAACTAAGCTTAGGGTGACTATCTCGCCGATACTTTGGCCAATGAGGTCTACGGAATTGTCCCAATCCTCACCTTCTTCTTCCCAGGAGACTCTGACAAAATCGTTTCCAAGGCGGGAAGCTCAAATGACGTGCATGAAGACAATTGACTTATCAGTTGCAAGCAATTCCACAAAGAGCTCGGGTAATGAGGATGAGGATAATGTTGGCGAGACATTGATCATCAGCAGGCATGTGGTGGTGAGCCTTTTCGTTGCAGCGTCCTTGTTTCTTCTAGTTTAAAAAGCAATGCCTTGGAGAGATCATTTGTATTGAGTTAGCGAAGCATCTGTATCACCACATTTTGAAACGATATAAAATATCCAAGGGCATTTGGATGAGCTATCAACCAGACCTTGACATGGCCTCGACTCATCCTGGAGATTAGGGTGGCCGATAATTAATCTAGCAAATAAAAGATCGATTTGGTGTGCTTGAATTCTATCTTCTAGCTGCGTGGCAGCCTCCCTCCAAGACTTCGATTGCCATTATCGACGAAAGTCTTCTGCTGTTGATGGTACTTAGAGGTGATACTTGAAGTCCAGTTCCCAATCACCAGTCTTGACCTTTCTCTTGTCTTCAATGTCCCCGTTTGCAATCTTTCTCTTTTGCTCGTTACACCAGCGTATATAGAACCACTTGACCACGACCAGGACTTGGGCCAAACCAAGCGCCCCAACTGAGAAGCTGTTACCGAGGACATAGGGATCCGTCCTGTAAATCTGACCCGCAACGATGCCAGCGGAATTGCCAATGCTCAGCTGTATGCCAATGGCAGTGGCACGGCGGTAGTGCGGAGCAACGTTGACGTTCAGCCAGGTGAGATTGAGACCAGGGCCATTGTAGACCGAGACGGCACAAAGAAAAGTACCAAGGAACTTGACGCCATGGCTAGTTGGGCAGAGCATCAAAATGTAGCCCAAGATGCCGGGAATGTTGGCCAAGAAAACAAATGGGCCGCGGACGCAGAGACGGTCGGAAACATATGCGACACATAGAAAGCATATTCCACCAAAGATGTAGACGGGAATGCTCAGGTACTGAGCCTCGATCTTGCTGTACCCCATGCTGACGATGATGGACGGAAGAAATGTGCTGAAGCCATAGAGGAGAATGTCCTGGCAAAACTGAATGAGGCCACTGCACTCAAAGATTTAGTAAGAAACGGAATGTCTTCAACAGGCTTGCAAATGCTGAGAACTGACCTGAGATAGAGTTTTGGGTCCTTCAGGGCGATTCTGATTTCTTCCCAGCTGAACTCTTCACTGCCCATATACTGGGCTCGCTGTCTCTCACGGATCTTCATCATATGCTTCTCCTCTTCGGTCAGGAAATAGGCATTTGAGGGATCATTCGGTAGGCCGAACCAAATGACGGGTGCCACAATCACGCTGAAAATACCCTCGATGATGTAAACCCATCGCCAACCGGCATAGCCGCTGACGCCATCCATCTTGAGCAGAGCGTATGCGAGCAAGCCACCAAAGGCACCTGCAATGGCGGTGCAGACGAAAAGGTACGACACTCTCTTGGCTTGTTCCTCGCGTTTGTAGACCATTGTCAAATACAGGTTTAGTGCAGGAAACAAGCCGGCCTCACAGGCGCCGAGCACGAGTCGTGCAGCGTACAAGCCACCAATGCTGGTGATGAAGCCCGAGAAAATTGTGGCAAGAGACCAGACAACGCAGAGGCTCGTGAGCAGAATCCGAGGCGTCATCCACTTCATCATGATGGTCCACGGCGGCTCAAAGGCGACATAGGTGGCGTAGAAAATGGACACGGCGGTGGAAAATTCCTGAGGCGAGGCGCCAATGTCCTCGGGCATTCCGGCGACCTTGACATTGCCGATGTTGGTGCGGTCGAGGAAACAAGTCAGGTACACTAGCATGATGATGGGAACGAAGAAGGCGTCCAGCTTCAGGAGAAGCTTTTTCTCGGCAACAGGGTCAAGGGATTCATGGGATGTTGTATGACGTTGGTGGGAGCCAACGCGATCGAGTTCTTTGGTCGAGTCAATTTGGCCTTTTTCCTGGACGGAACCAGGAGTGTCGATGGCAGTGGAGATGGATGCCATGGTGGATAAAAAGAACTAGTGTTGGTGGTGGAGGTGGTGCTTCGATAAGCAGAGGTCTCGGGTAGGGCCGCAGTTGAAGGCTCCTGGACTCTCTGCGCGGTGTCAATCAATGTCAAGGAAAACGATGAGAGGGAGGATGCATTTGGAACTGTTACGGGCGGAGCACGGTGTCTTTATCATGGCTCAGACTCCCAGGCAGAGGACGATATCCTTGCCTTGCCATACCCTAGTCGAACGCCATTATCCGACGGCTCATGAGTCCATGGGCTTGAGAAGCCGGGTCTGTAGTTTGCGGGGTAGGATCGGAGTGCATCACCGACCCTTGCTCCCGCGAGGCACACTCCGCACTCTGCGTAGCGAGCGATAGCGCACTGCCGAGTACGACCTGGTGAGTCGTGACGGCGCATATCCCACCTTGCAGATAGCCGTCATCGGCCAGTCTAGATCGGGGTCCTTGCCCTCGTCCCAGGGTGGCTGCGTATTAATCTACAAAGCAGATTATCGAGCCTTTGCCGTCTTCCACTGCCCGCTATCTTGAGACGCCGTATCAATCCCTGTCTACACTCTATCAATTTAAACCGGGATCCCCTGCACATGGCGTGACTGGTATCAGCTACGTCAGTGGCATTCAGTGCCTAGCAACAGAGGAGCCACACTATCCTTCTCCTGGAACAAGCACGGCAGTTGCAGAGTCATTCTTGGCGCCATCATTCAGCTTGCGATAGACGATGGAACAAGTGATTTTATTGCAATGAAAATCTTGTTGAGCAAAGATATCATCGAGGCCTTCTACAATATCTAGTGCCGATGGTCAAATCTCCGTCTATCATTGACAGCGCCCATCCCTGCCGCTGAAGTCCACTGACTCAAATCAAAATCGACATCCATCGCAGGGTCAGCAAACCCTTCTTCCCAAAGCCCAATGTCAATTCCCGGACTCGTGTTTTCATCATAAAACGGCTCACCAAGAGAGCTGTTGTCTACTACAGGAAACGTCAATCTCTCCCCGCTCCCATCACTCAACGCGTACCCAAGCGTAGCCAAACCGCCATGGCTATTTCCGATACTCATTGGTAGCATCGTCGCGACCGCAGGGGATGCGTGGGTAGGCACTGTCGAGTTTATCGATGAGAAATCGTTCCAGAACGGGCGAAGCCGGTCTTGGACGACGACACCTGGCATCGCAGCGGAGCGCAAGTTGGCGAGTAGCTCGTAGCGAGCTCCCATGTGCGTGTTTCCACGTTCACCCATGCCCCGTAGCAAGTCGAGTCCCGCATTCATGGCAACCGTGTTGGCTGTGATGGTTGGGAACGCGACACATACCATGACCAGGACAATTGTCGCAGAGAAGATGTGTTCTCCGTCCATGTAGCCGTACGTCGCTTGGTCACAATTTAGTGGCATTCTACAGAGAAAGACAGAGGGATCTTCGACTCACCAACGAGATCTCGCTGCGCTACAATGACCATCATGTTGATCGTGTCTTGAGCCGCGCCGATGCACATGTCAATCACCCTGACGGTCGTCTGAGAAAGCCCTTCTCTCCAATCCTGTTCCTTCTCCTCGGGGTCTCGGCTGCTTCTGATTCTCTGCAGCCGCTTCTGAACAACATGGAACAGCAGAGGTCGAGCTGTCATATTGATGCACTGGTAGTAATGCGCGAACGCACCCACGCTCTCACGACTGATGCTTAATCGCGCGGGATCGAACCGGAGCTCATCGGGCAAGTCTCGATTCCACTTTGAGAGGGTAAGGATGATGCCCTGGACCGACGCCATCAAACGTGTTCCAGACTTGGGTGTTGCCTTGTTGGCTTTGCGATATATCGTCATGTGTATGTCGCCTAGAATACGAGAGAGCTGAGTGTAATGGCGCAGGACAAGGGCAGGGCAATACTCGGGGTCTTCTGGCAGTCGAGATGGCAAATCCACACCAATATCTTCATCTTGCACGGTGATGGGGTTCCCGGATTTCACCGACAAGATACGGTCGAGGCTGTAAACAGACCACCAAACACGGCGTCGACGTTCTCGAGTGGTGCTGTCTAGAGTAGATGCAGAGTCATGGCCTTGACCGGAGCTTGTAGATGTGTTGAAGCTAACCTCTTGATGAAGGCCAAGCGAGGTGGCCATGCGAAGAGCCATTCCAATGTATAAAAATGCAGCATCGCGGCGATTCATGTTCTGCATGAAATATCCAATGAGAGCCAGGGTCTCTACGCATAGTATAGAGCCCTCTTCGTGGGCATCGGGGAGCAGGTTGAGGGCGCTCGTAAAATAGTCGAATCCAGGAGGTCCCCGAAAGTCGACCCATTGATTCACGGAATATAGCTGACCAAAGGCCAAGATGACGAGGACTTTTGCATACAAGAGGCAGCCTTCCTTGTCGTCGCGGTCTGGCGGTCCGCAGTAGGCCTGGAGCAGATGTTGGTCAAAGGAGTCTTTCGGATCGGTAAAGGCAAAGATGGTGCCGATGTACATGTATTGTGCGGCAAACAGTCGACGGGCGATGTCCAAGGGGGGCAGCCGCACGTTCATGCCAAAGACGCCGCGGCGAGATGGCAAAGCGCCTGGTTCGTAGAAGTTTGGGTTGGAATCGAGACTCCCGTCATCGCCGTGGAAGCCCGAAAGCTTGCTGACACTGCGGAGGAAGTTGTCGGATGAGGCTGGGCCTTTGAAGCCTGGCAATTGTCGTTAGACCTTGGAGGGTAGAGGTGTGATGGCGCCGGGTCAGACTTAACTGGTAGAAGGTTTGTCGACGCTGAGCTGAGTGAATGGCTCTAGCAGAGGATGCTCACCTTCGAAGTCTTCCTCGTCGTCTTCCAAGGCATCGTGTCCTCTGTTTGAAGCTGGTTCTGGGGGTTGAGAAAAGGCCGCTTAGTTGATGAATGTGAGCTCAGACCGGAAGGAGAACATGGTGTTGAGTACGTACCGTCGTGGGCCCTGGCTTTTCTCTCGAGGTCTCTCAGGTAGCTGGGCTGTCAACAGGGGGCGAGCCATGATTTTTGGAGAGGGCCGCAAACTCACGACTCGTTGACCAAAATCTTCCTCGTTTCTTCATACGTGCACTGCATGCCGTTGTCGCGACATCTTGAACAGGCTGGCTTCTCCTTGGAGCAGTACGACCGACGCTGGCGGCAGTGCAGGCATCTGACGGGGGCATTGAACGGTAAGGTTTACTTCCAGGGAGGATAGCACGAGGAGAACTCACGCGACGGGTCTTGTGGATGTGCAATCACTGGCTTGAGAAGAGGGCGTTGCTAGAGAGGCCATGTTGGACTGGATTTCACGCAATTGTGCTTGGTGGAGCGAGTGTCTCCAGGTCTCCAACAAGTGGGTTCCAAGGCTGGTTTGGTCGATTGACGAGCCGAAGTCCGTTGGGTGTGATCCTGGACGGTAGTCTAGACGGGGGAGTTGAGTTCCTAAGTAGGCTGACCCCACTCGTTGGTGTTGTTTGACAAGGACTTGGCTACTGCTCTTGTTGGTGGAGCTGATAAGGACTTGGCTGGCTAGGCAGACAGGTAGGTCTACTGTCTACTGTTGTTTGGCGTGGTAGAAGTTGAGTGACTTCTGGGTCCATCCCCGCCATCGTCGGAGCACTGGACCGACCAGCCTCACTCTATCAACCTGCAATACCTATCCTAGCCGCCTAGCAACTAGCCTCCTTCGTACCAAGCATAGCATCGGGGACCCACTCCGATGCGCCCGACGATCCCTCCAACCAAAGCCCTCTCTCGAGATGTCATGGTGGAGCAACTTCCAGCGAGTGCCCTGAACTTCTGGGAGGTGATCGCGATGGTTCCCCGGATAGCAGAGGTAGACAGCGACAGATAGCTGAAGTCATGTCCTATAAAGAATAATTCGCTGCGACTCAATGCTATCTCTTTATCTACATCATCCCATCTCATCGCCCATTTCCCCCATTTCTAGAATCCTCACGCCTCAACATGGCCGTCAAGTCACATCGCATCCGCATCTCCATCGACCGCGGCGGCACCTTTACCGACGTCCACGCCGCCATCCCCGGCCGAGACGACATCATCCTCAAGCTTCTGTCCGTCGACCCGGCCAACTACAAAGATGCCCCCACCGAGGGAATCCGCAGAATCCTCGAGCTGGTGACGGACCAACAGCTGCCGCGAGGACAGTTGCTGGACCTTTTCCATGTCGAGTCGATCCGAATGGGCACGACCGTGGCCACAAATGCCCTCCTCGAGCGAAAGGGCGAGCGCGTTGCCTTGGTCACCACCAAGGGTTTCCGAGACCTCCTCGCCATCGGAAACCAGTCTCGCCCTAATATTTTTGACCTGTCCGTGTCGCGGCCTGAAGTCCTCTTCGAAAGCGTCGTCGAGATAGATGAGCGCATCACCATGGAAGACTACACCGAGGACCCGGACTCCTCCAAGACTATTCCAGATGCCCACAGTGCCGACCTCGTCACGGCCATCACGGGCGAGACTATTCGAATACTTCAAAAACCCGACCTTTCTCTAGTGAAAAGCCAACTTGAACATCTCTGGGACGACGGATTCCGCTCCATAGCCATTGTCTTTGTTCACTCATACGCATACCCAGACCACGAGCTTTTAGTCGGCCGCCTGGCTCTAGAAATGGGATTTTCAGCAACACTATCCTCCGAGGTGCAGCCCATGATCAACGTGGTACCACGCGGCATGTCCGCTGTAGCCGACGCGTACCTGACCCCGATTATCCGCCAGTACATCGATTCCATCTCCGCCAACTTCAACGGCGGTTTCTCGTCCGCAGCGACACGTATCGAATTCATGCAATCCGACGGTGGCCTCGTTGATTACCGCAAATTTAGCGGTCTCAAGGCCATTCTTTCGGGGCCAGCTGGAGGAGTCGTCGGCTACGCCCAGACGTCATGGGATGACGAGGAGCGTTGTCCCATCATCGGCTTCGATATGGGCGGTACGTCGACCGACGTTTCTCGGTATGCAGGCGTATACGACCACGTTTTTGAAACGACCACGGCCGGAATCGCCATTCAATCGCCGCAGCTAGATATCCACACTGTCGCCGCGGGCGGTGGCTCAATCTTGACCTGGAAGAACGGTCTTTTCAACGTCGGGCCAGAATCTGCCTCGGCGCATCCCGGGCCAGCCTGCTATCGAAAGGGAGGACCTCTGACCGTGACCGATGCGAATCTTTTTCTCGGACGGCTTTTGCCCGAGTACTTTCCCAAGGTCTTTGGGCCCAAGGAGAACGAACCGCTAAACCGGGACGTTGCCGAAGCCAAGTTCATCGAACTGACAAGCGACATCAACCAAGACCGGAAGCTCGCTGGTCTCACCTTGTTCTCCCCCGAAGAAGTAGCGTTGGGATTCCTCAAGGTCGCCAACGAGGGCATGGCGGGACCGATTCGAGCTCTCACCGAGGCCCGGGGATACGAAGCGGCCGATCACCACCTTGCGTGCTTCGGTGGTGCGGGAGGACAACACGCTTGCTCTGTCGCTTCGGTGCTGGGAATCTCCCGCATCATCATCCACAAGTACTCCTCCATTCTTTCCGCATATGGCATGTCGCTTGCAGACGTCGTCCACGAGATCCAAAGACCTGCCGCCATTACCTACACCCAGGATTCCGAGGGCACTATTCGTGAACAGCTCGAGGCTCTTGCTTCGCAGGCGACGCTCGAGTTGACGAAGCAAGGGTTCGCACCGGAGCGCATCAACTACGAGGCATACCTCAACATGAGATATGCCGGCTCTAGCAGCTCGCTCATGGTACTGAAGGGAGCTGACTGGAACTTCAGGCGCGAGTTCGAAGAGGCTCACAAGCGAGGATTCGGATTCCATTTCCCGGGAAAGGCCATTATTGTCGATGATGTTCGAATCAGGGCCATCGGTGTCGCTCGACAAAAGGAAGTCAAGAGCCCATTTACTCAATTGAGGGCTGTTCAGAACATCACGGCTTCGTCTCCACGCCCGAGCGGAACGAGCATTGTCTACTTCGAGGGTCACGGCCGCCTGAACACTCCGATTTACGAACTTGAAGGTATTCCCGTCGGAGCACGCCTTGTGGGACCGGCCATGATCATCGACAACACGCAAACCATTCTTGTCACGCCGGGAGTAACAGCAACCACTCTCGATTCCTACGTCATCATTGACTGTGCATTGAAGGATACTTCCAATTCTAAGCCAGCGCAAGAGGAGTTCAGCCCAATCCAGCTCACCGTCTTTGGGCATAGGTTTATGTCCATTGCGGAGCAGATGGGTCGGACGCTGCAAAAGACGGCCGTCTCTACCAATATCAAGGAGAGACTAGACTTTTCGTGTGCCATTTTCAGCCCTGATGGTGGCTTGGTAGCAAACGCGCCCCATGTTCCTGTTCACTTGGGATCAATGCAATTCGCTGTTCAGTACCAACACAAGTTATGGCAAGGTCGACTTCGAGATGGCGACGTGTTGGTTTCAAACCATCCGTCCTGCGGCGGAACCCATCTGCCGGACATTACTGTCATCACACCTGTCTTCGATCAGGGTGAAATCACGTTTTACGTCGCCTCGCGAGGACATCACTCAGATATCGGAGGTATTCTTCCCGGCTCAATGCCACCTACGTCGTTTGCGCTATGGCAAGAAGGCGCTTCGATTGAATCAACGAAACTTGTCAGCGAGGGCCGCTTTGACGAAGACGAGGTTCGACGCCTCCTCCTGGAGGAACCTGCGAAATATGAAGGCTGCTCGGGTACGAGAAGGTTGCAAGACAACGTATCAGACCTCAAGGCACAAATTGCAGCAAACGCTAAGGGTATTCTTCTAATCAAGGCTCTGATTGCCGAGTTTGGCGTCGCCTGTGTCCACAGATACATGTATGCCATCCAGCACACGGCTGAGGATGCTGTGCGCACTTTGATGAAGTCGACCGTCGCCAAGTTCGGCCCCGAACCGCTCACGGCCGTCGACTACATGGATGACGGAACCCCCATTTCGCTCACCATCACCATTTCTCCAGAAGGCTCCGCGACTTTCGATTTCGCGGGTACAGGGCCTCAAGTCTTGGGTAATACGAACGCTCCCATTGCAATTACCCATTCCGCCATTATTTACTGCCTGCGTGGTCTCATCTCCTCGTCTGTCCCACTAAACCAAGGCTGCCTTGCCCCCATCGACATCAAGATACCCGAAGGCAGCATTCTCAACCCCGGTGCAGGCCTCGCAGTGGTCGGCGGCAACGTACTCACCTCGCAACGCGTCACGGACGTCGTCCTACGCGCATTCCGTGCTTGCGCCGCAAGCCAAGGATGCTGCAACAACTTGACCTTTGGCACCGGCGGAAAGGATCCCGTCACCGGAGAACACAAGGACGGCTTTGGCTACTACGAAACTATCGCGGGCGGGGCTGGCGCTGGACCGACTTGGCAGGGTCAGAGCGGTGTTCACACGCACATGACCAACACGCGGATCACGGACCCAGAGGTCTTTGAGAAGCGATATCCATGCATCCTAAGGCGGTTTGCACTCCGCCAGGATTCAGGTGGCAAGGGTCGGTACAGAGGAGGTGACGGAACCATCAGAGAGATCGAGTTCCGAGTTCCCGTGCAGTGCTCTATTCTCAGCGAGCGCAGGTCTCGTCGACCCTATGGAATGGAGGGCGGGAGTGACGGCAAGGCTGGCATCAACCTAGTAATCGTCGATGATATTATGACGGGCAAGAATAAAATGGTAAACTTGGGGGCCAAAGCCACTACTAAGCTTCAACCTGGGGAGAGTGTCATTGTAGAAACGCCAGGTGGTGGCGCCTGGGGGTCTGAGTGAGGAGAAACTAGATCATGAGTATTACGATAGAGTCCTTGTTTCGCAAGATTTTTAGTTCAAATGTCCACGACGGTCATTCATTCATTGATGCGAATTAAAAAAAAGGAAAGAAAATGACTTCTCTTTTTCCCCGGATGGAAAGAGTCTGAGGACCACTACGGCGGCCCGAGAGGGCCTCAATGTCCAACCCCCGCCCCGTGGATTAACGACCTCATCGCTGCGCTTTGAGCATACCCCGATTCTTTTCCCCGGCGGCCGATATAGCTTGATGAGGCTCCGTCATGCAGCACACCCACGCTGACTCGGCTTTGATCAGTCTGACGAATCTGCTTAAGCCGGGTAATATAGTGAGGCGAGCCACGTCAGCCAAGTGACACGCCAAGGCAGTCCGACACGAGAGCAAGGCAGGCTGGTGTTCTAAGAGGCCAGCAAGAAAAATAATGGAGGCTGTGTCAGAATAATGAGGCTGAAAGGGCAAATCTTTCATAGGCTGGTTACAATGCACACCAATGTGAGCTCGTGCGCACTTCTGTGGTGTGGCCTACACGCGGTATTAGGCAATGAACAAGTGTCTTATCTGGTCTCCCGTTACAGGATGCAATCGGTCCAAAGGAGCGATTTCTGTGCTACTTGAAAATAAGGCTGCCAATTACACTGCGTACATCAAAATTCGGGCAACCGTGTGCTCATCCTGCTGCTAATGTCGAATGATTGTCCTGGCGTCGCGCATTAGCCTACTCTGTCATCCAATCATCCGTAGCCACAAATAAATGCCGTAGGCGATGACACCTGCAGCCGAACTACATATTAGTTCATATCCCTTGAACAGCCATTGCGGGTTTGTAAGAATACAATGGCCATGTGATAGCTCGCTGTCTTGTTCGTCTCGTCATCGGGTATCTCTACGTTGACGGTCGTCTCTACCGCTTAATGTTGCATGAACACGCTGCTACGCTGCCCAGTCGATGCGCACGCCCTGCGGAGAAAGGCAAGAATGGTCGGCTGGTACCTCACTTGCCTTTGGATCCATGTGCCACTTACGGAGCACTCCGCACATCCTTTCTCACATGGTGTGACCTGGACCGGGCCCAGCATATTCCTAAAAGGGTAAATGCTGTGCCATGAAAGCCCTGACGTGCCAAGAGCTACGGCCAATGACTCAGGCCGAGACATACCAAGTTGTGAACCAACAGCGTCGGCTGTAAAGATTTTCGAAGGGGCCGACCTCACTGTGTGAGTAGTGCTGTTTGGCGTGATGAACTTTGGGCATCACCTCTGCATAGTAGGTAGTCATGAGGTTTGTAATTCCATGCGACCAGGAATTAGGCACAATTATTGAGTAGATAAGGCTCTCTTTCCTCCCGGGTTTTCTCAGTCATGCTAGTCCTCTTACCTCCTCGCATCTTGCGCTAAACACCATCAAGCTCAGCGTCCGTTGACAGATTCACTTTTTCTATCCGCACCTCCTACCGTTATCCAAACGTTTCCGTCTTCACTACACCCTATCCAACATCTCGCACGAGGGCCACAATGTGTGTATGGGTCATGGCCACGAACCACTTCCTATGCGGTCACACAAAGCGGTACCGCGCATACACGACAAAGACTGGGTGCTGGTTCACCTGCAACGTCATTACCGCCGAGGTCGTCGGGCCATACGTGCACAATCAAGCAAAGCCCTGCGCTACCTGCATTGCCGCAGAAAAATATTACAAGAGCGGAATCAAATGGTACAAGAAGGTCTGAGGGGGACTAGACGGAACACCAGAAATTGGGGCACGACAAGGCCCTTCTCGAGGGTCTCGCCGTTGGGCTCATTACCAGTGCTTTTGCAACGCTGAGTGCCAAGCGCATTTATGACGATTGGGGCTAGCGAGGGATACATCGTGCGAGATCAATGCTGGCAGAGTCGATGTAGCGATGTAATGAATGAGCGCAGTGCGAAGTTTGGGAACGATAGTAAGAATTCAGAAAGCTTAGTGTGTTGATGAACAATGACTCAGAAGTAGAGCTGGAGCCAAGTTTGTCGCGGCATGTTGAAGACCTTTGCTCAAGATCGCGGTTGAGGCGTGATACTTTTTATACTGAGAGGGCGGGAGCCCGGGCCGGTCTGCAAAGGATTTGACAGTGCAGCATCGCGCTGTTGTCGAGTAACAAAGCGACGCTCGCCCGCTGGGCATACTACATTGACAATTGGAGTAACAGTATGCCTAAAACACATCTAGAACACTTTCAAAGTAACATGAGAAAAAGGCAGCTTGATGGTAGCTATATAGGTTCCTCGAGTAATGAAAACGAGCTCTTAAAAGCGACCAAATCAGAAGTACAGAAGACAACCTGGGGTGCTGTTATGTCACGGTGGCAGTTCCCTGGGATTAAGCTATGTAAAGAGAGGAGACTGCGGAAGAACCCATGCTGCGCTGCCAGGCAAACACACTCGAAATGCATAGGACAATACAAACACGCGGAAAGAATCCGGCGCAGGTCAGAACAAACATGCTGAGGAGCCTAAACGAATGTCTCCATACTAGGCTGCAACAAGTCACGAAGCCTTGTGGTGAGATGTTGGTTGCGAGAGAACGTGAATCGATGGTAATGGGAGGTTTTGTACCATCCAATTATTGGCAGTGCAAACGGCCCCTGCTGGTTTCAAGCCCACTCCCCAACATCCGATTACCATCTAGAGGATGCAGCGCGTGACCTCGCAAGGAGAGCGCCTTATGGGGGCCGTAAAAGGCGACTATTGCCTTGCGATCGGCTCGAAAAATAGGTTTAGTAATGGGGATAGTGCTAGGCAGGCAAATGATAGAACAGTAGCCTTACTTTTGTAGCTACCCTTCACTCCCCTACCACGTGACTTTTTATACGTTAATGCCGTATTATCAGCCTCGTTTCTGTTGGCCTCTGATGCCCAGCCCACTCCTTGTGACCAGACTATTCACTAACTACCACGACGCCAGCGATGCGGCCTAAACTACTGTCCAAGAAGCCTCGCAGTCGCGCAAAGAACGGGCCAGCCTTCGTGTTCGTGAATACCGCCCATACTCCTCCTACTGAGATTGAAAATCAGGACGCAAGGGTTATCGTCAGGCGGCAGGCGGCAAGATCAGGCTGCAGAGGTCGCCAGAGTGAGGGCGCCAAGCAGGCAAAGATTGACCAGAGAACATACTCTCGGAAACCGAGAACAACAAGAAAAGATGTCACAGTCGTTCAGTCCATTGCTGAGGCTGAGAACAGCACACAAATGAGGAGTATGACGGCTTACGCCCCAACTCCCGAGCCTGTGCCGCGGCCCTTTTACACAGGATACGAAAGATTAAGGCGTGTATATAATGTCGATCTGATGGATCTTACCAGCTTTACGGATGTGGACCTTGCTACGAATGCTTATCTTTTGCTACGAGAGGAGCCACACCGCCTTACTAGCCTCCTCCAGAAAAGAGACTCGTCATTTTTGACATATCTTCCAAGTCGATATGGTTCGAGCACTTGCCTAGATGATGCTATGCATTGTGTCACTGCAAGGGTGGCTTTAATGCTCGGCTATCCGATGCAAGGGCCCTCACCATCTTTCCTTTATGGAAAGGCTTTAAAAAGCCTAGAAATTGCCATTGGAAGAGGAAAGGAATGCTTAGGGTCTGACGCTTACTGCGCAACACGTCTTATGGTGCTTTATGAGGTGAGTCGCCTTCAATCCCAATCAATGGCTGGTTATAACGTATGGTCACCTAGTTGTTCGGCCCACCCGACACGGCTCGCCTTGCTTGTCATAACAGAGGCGGGATTAATCTGGTTCAGCTGCGAGGGCCTGAAAGCTTCAGATCGAGATTTGATCTGATGCTTTTGAAGAGCCAAGGTCCATCCATTGTTCGCCACACCTATAGTATGTGTTTACTGGACTGAAGCTGATCTGACACAGCTTGTCGGCGAATTGTACGGGGACAAATCGTCGATGTTTGAAGCTCAAGAGTGGCAGAGTCTCTTTGCTGGAGACTTCAGCTTTCAATTAGACACAGACTCCCGTCTCTGGTGGAGGTTCTTCGGAGCAACAAGCTTTCTGCCGAGCATTGTAAAGGAAATGAGACGCCTCCTTAAAAATATCCCGCATGGACGTGGATACTGTGCCCGGAGTTTAGACATCCTCAAGCGAGCAAAAGAAATGCACAAGGTACTACACGATAACCACATTCTTTACCAACGTTCAGCACCATACGCACCGTCACTCTTCAACGCCCCCACCTCAGCCGAATCACCCGATCGCGTCAGGCTTCGAGAGTTCTATTTTTACCCTGCGATATATGTGTCGCGTATTCTCGCTACTCTTTTCCCCAGCGAGACAGAGCGTGCTACCTACGAAGAAGAAGCGCAGTCCCTTGCCAACCAAGCATTGCTCATCGAGGAGACAGCCGCAAAGCTAGATCCAGCCATGGCTTGGCATTTTAAACAACGAAATGGCCTAGCCCATTCCATTATACAGACGAGAGAGAGATGGCTTTTTGATAAGGAGCATGAAATGCCTTGGGATGAGCTGAGGATCGTTCTTTTACAACGGTGGTTCGAATGGGAGAATTCATGGAGGGCTCAAGTTCTATTGAATGTAATGGTGGAATAGGATGGCTCATATCACTATCCAGGAAGGGCAACTGGTTATCATGTGCAAGGCGTGAGATGCTAGAGATTAGCTGTCTAGGCTCAGTCACTGGGGAGAGGCGGTCCAGAATACCTCATACGCTAGTTCAGTTACCCTGGTCATTCGAATTATCCTTGATATAATGGACTGCACAAATAGCGAGCCCGACGCGGAGGCCGTGAACGACAGCCTCAGACACCCATCGGGCGAGGCTGTGTCGATCCTCCATCGCACCGGCGCCGGCGTATTCAGGATCGCGTTACCAAAGTGTGCTTCTGCAAACCAGAAATCGATGGCCACCCATTGTGAGGCCAGGATTGTCTCTGATGTCGCCTCCTCTTCGAAGTTTGTGGCTGGGCTGGGGTACCGGCCGCATACTCGGGACCGCAATGTCACGACTAACACGCCGGACGACATTCGTTTGCGAAGCAGCAGGACTCAGAAGCTAAATCGGTCAGCGTGGGTTTACAATCTACATGCGGCTGTTCAATCTTCAGAAAAGTAACTTTATCGGCATCGGTTGTCGGAAGAGCATGTTGAGGCTATCCCGCCATTCTTCATTATCACCATCACTTGAACTGTTTTTCAAAGCATATACTAACTACCACTGCACAGCAATCATTATACTTCTTAAGAATAGATAGCACACAATGCCACGTGCCTAAGGGAGCCATAGCGGAGGAACGGCTGATGAGGAGCGATACACGGGCGAAGCACTAGGGAGGCCTATAAATTAGGGCATCTTTAGTAGGCTATAGGGACCTCAGAGATTAATCTTACAACATCACGACCCCTACCTTCGAGTCTACAGCACCCCTTCTACGACCTACCTACTTCCTCCACGCTTCCTACCCTTTGGCTCTGACACACAAATAGGAATAGCACTATAAAATAGTAGAAAATGGGAGCACGAGAAGACTAGTCTATGATTTAGATTTATCTTGCTACTTGACACACATCTTGACAATTCTTAATACATAAATTTCAAACTCTAGGTACAAAATCCCCCTTAAGCACAATCTTTCATGCACGTGCAGCCCTTGCTTGAAGTGGATGTTGAACCAGTCTGTGATCAACTACCATTCGCATGATTCCGACTAACTCCTGGCTCCCTACCCTGTCCACTGGCATCAAGTTCACCTTGTCAAAAAATGCAGTGAGATCATGCTTGCGAAGGTTCTGAGCTGTTGACCTCAGTCACTTGCTTTGCATTGGTTTGGGGTTCAGAGGTATGATGAACCCTTCCCGCCACGGCCAGTCACAAAACTGATCTGGTATGCAAACTCTGGAAGGGTGCTTGGGATTGTAAGAGGGTACCAACTGTCCGACAGGCCTATCATAACGACGGCGTGAAAGTGCGGCGTTTACCCCATACGAGAGGATAAGCCCAGGCGCCTAATCTCCGGACCATCCCAGTGGTAAATCAGCCTCAGCAAGATACTGCTCACTTAGCTCAAACACCACCACAACACCACGGCTGTGCCTTTTGGACTCGCTCTTCTAAAAAAGACAGCCTTGATTCCACCTAACAGCGATTCGTCGAAACGCGTGAAACGTCTTCTCAACCATGGAGCAAGAGGATCTCGATGCCCTCAGCGAAGTGTTGCAGGAGGTTGCTCGCGCCGCCCATGATGAGCGGATGCCGTTCCACACCATCAAGGCAGGGCATCATCACCAGGTGCTCTCTCGCGCCATCAAGAATGTTCTCGGTACTGAGCTTTCCATTTTCACGTACGCCCAAATCATCGATGGCTTGCCCACAGCTGATGTTGCCTGGGATCGGAGGTTGCCAGGCATCTTCGGGGATCACATCATTGATGATGTCCATGAGGACCTCTGTCCAGGCGCCATGGACAAGGCTCGTGAGTTCTATGAGAACTGGGACCCTTCCATTCTCATGTTCGATCCCAAGGTCATCTCCAGTCCCATCCGCCTTCCACGAGCCTTCAACTGACAAGTACTAGGTTGTTGAGGGTTACAACCATGCTGAGCCTGGGTCTAAGCCATTCAACTTGCGTCTCACTGAACTCGTTGTAGTCAGCCTACACCAAGTAGGCGTGGCACTGTTCCAGCTAGATCTTCGCCTTCATCGTGGCGACATTGAGAGTGTCATCAACTGGGCGGAACCAGACTACGCCGCTGATATACCGCCTCGCCCGACGCTTTTCAATCATCCCGCGTACCTCGATTACGATATTTACCCCGAAGGTCCCGCTGATGTCGTGGGCTATTGGGCCGAAGACCGCATCATTGGAGGCGTCACTGTCTTCGACCATCGCCCGCAAGTCGACCACTTGAACCCCCCCAACCTCTATCTCCATCCTTGTCGCCGCCATGTCACAGATCGCGTGTGCCAGCTACTCGACGAGCAGCAACAGTCATTGTTTGATTTCCTGCTCTCCGAGGATCCTTCCTCGGCATGCCCACTACCTATCCTAATCGATAAGCAAAATCGCGTCCGCTTCGATTGGATGACGGCACACACTCACGACCAAATATTCAGGGACGTTTGGGAACGAAAACCGCTTGAACGGGAGGACCTGCAATTCATGTTCCGAAGGCCTCAGGGGGAGGGTGATTACCCAGAAATAGGAGACATGATTGAGCATGTGAACGCACAGTTGGGCATTCCTCTTCATCCCCGCCCACGCTCGCCATCTGAATCACCGAGTCCTGGGATTGGAAAGTGACTACGTCGTAAGAGTTAGAATAGATAGATCAACTATGACTAAACCCTGGTTTTCGTTCCTCTCAAATCAGGGGTTGTTGTTTTCCATATCTCTATCTCGAGGGACTCTCAGCATTATGTTAGCTCACGTCTGATAAATATCATTCAGCTTTCCGATTGGCTTCCAGAGCCAGCTGCTGTCAACTAGAATTTCCGCCAGAGAGACCGCAGAGCTCAATATATTGTGGGCATGGCTCGTCATGCGTAATGTTGCCTTGGCCAATATCCTCGGACTAACGACCTCCCATCGTTGTGCCATGGGGTCTCGTGTCGCTCCTCGATTTTCCAGCAGCGTGTTGATCGTTTGAGCCAAGCTCTTGTCCAGGGCTTGTCTTGGACCCATTCTTTCCCAAGTCCTTCGCGTTGTTTTTGCCCGCAACTGCCGTCGCAGACGCAAACGATGCTTCTGCAAGATCAGATGAGGATTGTGTTGCAGCAACATCCTGGTTCGGGTTGTCCGCAAGTCTTGTCTTGGGATTTTTAGCCTTGTGCTTGGGCAGGTCGGAGCTCATGCGCAAGAAGACGCGAGGATTTTGAAAGCGTTGGCAACTTCCGCGAATAACCGGGACTGTGGCTAGGTGCCGAGTCGCATGCAGGCTTAATTGCCGTAAGAACGACATGTCGGCAAGTGATGGATGATCGTGGGTTTCGGGGGGGGAATGGTTTGACGGTTTCCTTGTCGACTGCGCAATAAA
The DNA here is from genome assembly GCA_001305505.1 of Neonectria ditissima. Lineage (NCBI taxonomy): Eukaryota > Fungi > Ascomycota > Sordariomycetes > Hypocreales > Nectriaceae > Neonectria > Neonectria ditissima. The sequence goes on along the minus strand of LDPL01000019.1, from coordinate 178,764 downwards.
AATACGATGTGGAATTCTGACGCGAACACGCCTTGTTTTGATCAGCGTGGAACCTTATTTGCTGTAAGGGTAGAAAGCACGCCGGTGATTCACCACGCGTCATCCATTCTAAGCCTGTGATGTCATTAAAATCTTAGTGAAATTATCGCAGCCACAGGCCCCGCCGCAAGACGAGAGTTGAATAAAGGTGGCTGGCTAACCTTTGATCCACTCACAAACTGAGCTTGCTCTCGTCCAATAATGCAAGATCTTAGTTGGCCTTTTTTCTCTTGTCAACTTCCCGAGGCCGCCTTCGCAGGTCGGATGCCAACCACTAGAGTCAGCGGGACGTGCCCCAAAAGAGTCTAGGGCGTATAGCTCCTAACCATTTTCAGCAACTCCATCGGACTATCAAACATTCTTCAAGCTTCTTATACCAGCCAAGGAAGGCCGTGAACAACTAAATTTCTGTCTAGGGTCGCGTGGCAGCGGACTCTTCTGGGCAGACAGTTAACTCACCGGCAACGCAGGTCTCTGGACTAGGTTTGAAAGATGCTGAGGTAGGAATTGTCTCTTAAACATATTGTCACCATATTATACCAGCCAAACTTATCTAAGAAACGATACTGATGCATGCTACACTGTCCTTGGATCTTCAAATTGATGAACCAAGCTTAATCTAAAGCTAATGTCGTTTATTTTTTCCTCGACATTACCTCAGCAGCCTCTTGCATTATCATTCACAGTAAAACTAGTCCCTTTTTATTCAACTTTAGTAGCCGGTTTACTTCATTTTGGTGTAAAATAGTTCTAAGACCGGTTACAGAGTTCCTCATACATAGTCAGGGTTATAGTTTAGTCAAGTACGCATGATGAACAAGAGTAAGGACAGTAGATTCAAAGATCGATTTCTCTAATTCGTGGTTTATAAAAAGAGCTAGCTTCATAGCTCCACTGAAGGCTATCACAGCGTAGTACCGTCGTGGGATATTACCAAGCTATCAATGCGCACCTCTATGTCTGAATGTTGACATCTGATCATTTTCATCCTGAGTGCTAATGGCTGCTAACTGGCAATCAGCACCTCAACAATGAGGAGATGAATGATATAGAGAGTTCTGGGGTTCTCTTATCAGTGATGTTCGTGCTGACCCGCCAAGCAAGATTGGCAATCGCTGGTGTGACGCAACCGAGCACGACGTCCACATCCGCACCAACAGAGACAACTCTTAAACGGCAAGTTGTTATCCATAGTAGCGGTAGGAGTGTCAGTCTCAGACTTGGCCGAGGTAGTAGTTGACTTGTTTGTAGAGGTAGTAGTTGGCTTGTTTGCAGAGGTAGTAGTGGACTTGTTTGCAGAGGTAGTAGGGTTGGAGGCGTCCATGATGCCGACAAAAATGCAGTGTGGCGGAAATTATGTCTGTGAGCTTTATGATGTAGGTTGAGGTCGTGATGTGGGTTGAAGTTCTGACGTGGGTTGAAGTTGTGATGTGGGTTGAGGTTTGGATTGAGGTCGGTTTGAAGGAGAAGAGCCCAGGTCAATATATAGATTTTGACAGGACGTAACAACAAACCTTGATTCCTCCTTGAAACGGGTGTTCTTGAAAAGAAATCTATGCATTCAGTGAACAAATGTACGACTTTTATCTGATGTTCGAGTTCCAATATTAATGTTCATGTAAAAAGGAGCAGCAGAGGTACACTATATGTAGATAGTGGCAAGGCTAATATTAGAAGCGGATGAAAAGATCTTGCATATAACCTTGAGTATCTAAAGTACTATGAAACGTCCAATCTAGGCTGGAAAACTAGGGAAGTCAAGGAAGTATACCTGGAACAATAGTAGAACGCCTCTTCTGCTGAACAAGTAGGATATCCAAGTAAGAAACGCGAAAGGTAGTTGTCCTTTTCTACCAAGAATCATATAATACCTAAAGTAATCTTATACATCGTGTTTAGCTCGAGGGCGCGGTAGCTACTATCACGAGTTCAAAAAACACAAAACACGGTTGAAGCAATTTACTTGATTTGCCAGGACATCACACTACCAGTCACGATTTAGTACGAGTGGCTGTCTGAGTTTCTCTCCTAATGTTTTTGACCACACATTAATAAGTCATAGCGTTGTTACACCCTTATCTGTAATATGAGAAGAGATGGTGACAAAACAATGAGTCTAGATTTAATAAGAATTAGAGAGTCAATTGACTCCAGCTTTGCGCGAAATTTCAGGTCAGCATTAAAGCTTAGAAAGCTAATTTTCCTACGCTGTGCAATATGTTCGTGGATGGAGGTGGAGAGGAGACTGCTCAGTCAGACGTAAGGCTACCCTGGACGCTGTTGAGTGCAGGACAGACAGGCGTGTAAGAATGAACGAAAAGCTTTCTGTGTATTTCGTTAGCTGCACTTAGGTAATCATGGTGTAGATCTAAAATTAGATCTGAGAAAAGAAGAAATGCATGATTTGTGCCTGAACAGTGAACCCTGTTCTGAATACTAATGCAACAAAATGTTAGATTAAACGACTTGAAGGATTTATTTTGGATCCAAGACTACCGCATCGCTTCATGGAACGAAGTTCTGACGAGTTCAACTCGTTTCGAGATACCTTGACGCCCCGACGCCCCGTGGCTGTCCACCTCGCTATCTAGATCGCTCCCTTTGAGTGACTCGGTAATGATGTGTCTTTCGTCACTCTTCCTTGACGTCGTCGTCTCAGGGCCACTGACAGAAACGACCTGATGATTCTTCGTTGCCCCTCTCCAAAATCCTGGATGTGAGGCATTTGCGGATATGTTGGACAGGTTGTATCCCTTCGAGTTGTCGCCTCCGTTTCCGTAGTAGGCGGAGCTCTTCTTGGTCGAGCCAAAGATGCGAGGGAACATCTTGCTCATTGGTCGCTTGAGCACGGGCAAGCAGGCACTGATGATGCCGAGGTTGGCCTCGATCAGTGTCCACATGCCGCGCTCGATGAAGTTGTACGTGCTGTCTGCCTTGTTCTTGAGCGAGTTTTGTACCGACGTGGTTCGAAGGATGGATGCGACTGTGACACTGTAGATAGATTGAAATTAGTAGTTGTGGCGTGGTCAAGGGAAGTTTGGTAGAGGCTTACAAGCCGCCAATCAGAAAGACACCGCACAGCAGCAATCTCTGCCGCATGTTCATCTGCAGATTCATAATGGACGGAATTGGAAGCGCCAACACCATGACGTCTGTGACAATATTCGTGACGGCGTAGGCGACCCAGAACTTGTTGCTGTCGATGCACACAGCGTCGACTGACTTGTCCCAGGCTCCCTTGATGGGAACACACTGCCAGATTGTCGCGCCAACTCCTCCGATAGTCCAAGCCACGATGATCCCCGTGACCACGAAGCAAGCTATCCGAAAACTGCGCGTAACGAACAGTCGGAGATAGAGCAGGATGGCCGTCACCTTGTTGAGGCAAACCGTCACCTTGTATGGTGTCTGAGCAATGAAGAACATTTTGAGCGCCGCCCGAAGTTCCGGCTTCGTGAGATCATCTTTGTGTTGCCCGTAGCCGTTTTGGATTGCCAGTTGCATGCAGACGGAGACGACGATTGACGAGAGCTGTCGAGGATCAGTTTGACGATCAAAGCATGGACCGGAGATCTTACCAGGGAGACGGTGATGGCAGCGTCGTCCCAACCTAGCTTGTGCATGAAGTAACGAGTCGAGCACCTGGCAATGACAAACAACCCTGCGGAGATGATCATGACCAAAGAAGTGATGTACAGCTTCCAGCCCTGGTTGTCGATCCCGTCGGTGGGGAATCCCATTCCTTTGTCCCCCATTGTCAAAATCACGAGTTGCGGTGCATACGAATTGATATGTTTATCGAGGAGACAGACTTTGCACAGGAGGGTGCCGTCCTCCTTGCTGTATATGCAAAGACCCGGCAGCCACAATCTTCCCACGCTCTTTACACATGATCAGGCACGTCGTAGAGCGAAACGGGCATCCTACCCGACTGAAGTTTGATCGAACATGGGGGACATGTTTGTGTGTGCTGCAGCCACCAGGGGCATTCTTATCCCATCACGTTATACGGTACAAGTACGCTCGGGTTAGCTTGAGACTGGGCTGGCCGGATGTATCGGGACCTAAGGAAAATCCATCGAATCCTTCGCCGGACGGAGACCGAATCAGCGAGCTCTGCGAAGTCGTCGGGCTTCGAGGGTATCCTGACTAATGTCTCATGGATGCGCACGCGAGGCAAGAAAAAGCAAGGCGGCAATATCAACCCGTTACCGAGCATCCCGTCTGGCTTTAGCGGGCTTTCTGCGAACTCGGATCCCCTCGCACGGGGGCGGAAATTGATTGCCGCAGTGGGAAGGGATCGTCGGCTTTAAATCGCAAGTTGACCGTTGTGCCGGTATCCCCACAGTATGTGGTGTCAGTTCATGCAGGATTGTGGCGCAACAGGCCTTCCCATGCCACTCTGGGGTTGTCGATATTGGTGGATTTAGGATCCGCGCCCCTGAAGATTGCAGAGGATGATGGATGGCTTGCGAGGTCCGTTGCCAAGGGAAGCCGTTCGATTGTCTGGCGCTGGAGACGGCCGATGAGGAGACAAAGTAGCGAGGGGATGTGGCCGAGCGGGAAGAGGTTCGCCGTTGGTCATGGATTCATAAAGGCCAAGCCATGGAACTATCGATTGTGATCCTTGGGCTGGTTATTCAGAACCCTTGGACTGACCGTTACGACCGTTATTGCCGCAACGCAAGCGAGACGTCAAACTCCACGTGCTCGTCTCCACGTCCGCGGCGCTGGAAATGAGCACGGATCCGAGATGGGCGAGCGTGGTGTTGAAAAGGACCGGTCGATCCTCTCATCACGACCCTGGATCGAAGTTGATCTGAGGTTAACGAGCATTCCCCACCGTTGCAACCACACCCACCGACGCCATGTCTCTGTTCAAGATGGCGACGCTTGCCCTCGCGGCCAGTCTCGCAGCCGCGGCGCCTCTGCAGTGCGACACGACCAAGTACGTCACGGTAGACACGTCCAACGGCCCCGTCACGGGACACCTGGCGTCCAACTCGCCATGCGTCGTCGAGTACCTGGGCATTCCCTACGCGAAGCCCCCCGTGGGCGCCCTGCGCTTTGCGCCGCCCGACAAGTTCTCGGCGACGACGCCGTACAAGGCCGCCAGCTTTGGCTTCGACTGCCCGCTGTCTCCCAGTAAAAAGGTCGACTACCCGAACATGACGTCGCAGGCGCAGGACATCATCTCGTACTTTGCGAGCAATGCGGGGACTCCGCAGAGCGAGGACTGCCTGACGCTGAATGTCTGGTCCAAGGCCACGGCCAACTCGGCCAAGGCTAATAAGCCCGTGGTGGTGTTTTTCTACGGCGGACGTGAGTTGACCGGCTCTTTTACACGCAGAACAACCACTGACTAAAACCAGGATTCGCCATTGGCAACACCAACAGCCCCTTCTACAACGGCAAGTACTTTGCCGACGCCGAGGACGTCGTCGTCGTCACCGTCAACTACCGCATCAACATCTTCGGCTTCCCCGGCGCGGCCGGCGAGACGCAGAACCTCGGCCTCCGCGACCAGCGCGCCGCCGTGGAATGGATCCGCGACAACATCTGGCGCTTCGGCGGCAGCGCCACCAAGATCACCATCGCCGGCCAGTCGTCGGGCGGCGTGGCCGTCGACTACTGGACCTACGCCTACCAAAAGGACCCCATCGTCAACGCCATCATCGCGCCCTCGGGCAACGCCTTCAGCTTCCCCGTCAACGCGGCCGCCGTGCAGGAGAAGAACTGGAACTCGGTCGTCGCGGCTGTTGGATGCGCTGATGCCGCCGATGCCATGGCTTGTATGCGCGAGGCCGACTGGGAGGACATCAAGACTGCCGCCGCCGCCATCAAGCCGGCCTCAAGCTCCAGCGTGCTACGGTCTATCCCGCCGTTCTACCCAAAACCCGACGGCGAGCTTGTCTTCTCCGACTACACCAGCTTGACCAAGGCCGGCAGCTTCGCCAAGGTGCCTATCCTCTTTGGGCACAACCACAACGAGGATGGCTACTACCGCATCCCGGCCTACGGCAACGGCGTCACGCCCACCGACGCGCAGGTCAAGTCGTTCCTCCTCGAGTCCTTTACCTGTCCCGTGTCGTACCAGGCTCAGGCCCGCCGAGACCACGACGTTGCCTCGTGGGCGTACCGCTACCTCGCCGACTGGGACAACACGCGGCTGTACCCGACCAGCGGAGCGTACCACGGCGTGGACTTGCACATGATCTTCGGCGCGTCCGGCGACGTCAGCGGCATTGCGCCCTCGGCCGAGCAGAAGAAGCTCACCAAGATGATGCAGCACGCCTGGTTCACCTTTAGCGACAACCCGACGACCGGTCTCAGCCAGCTCGGTTGGCCCAAGTTCAACCCCAGCGCCAAGACGTTGGCTGTGGTGGGCAAGGACACCAAGGCCAGCGTCGAGTTTGTGAAGCCGTCGGTATACGATGCGCCCTGTTCCACTGTCACGATGGGTGCCATTGCGACATCATGAGAGACAGTCACCTGGGATTTAATAGATAATGTAATTGGTGTCATTAATGACGATTGATCAACCTATCCGCATACCGAGTTCAATCCGCCTTGATTCTGTGACTTGTCTATTGCGAATCGGGACCAGGCTCAACAATCCCTCAAGCACTAGTTCTGTCGGAACTATTCACGTCTTGCTGCGGCTCTGGCTCTTCCACCGGACCGGTGTATGGAGGTGCAGGTGTCCCGATAATCCCTAGCACACGGCATCTTTCGTCATCTTCTAGCACGTCTTCAAAGGTTGGTGGCCCATCGTGTTCTGCGGGCGGTCGGATCCACGAGTCTGACCCCTCTCCCGACGAGAGCGTGAGGGAAGCTCCCGTTTGCCAAGAACTGCCCTCCGCTGGCGGAACTGGTCCTTGTCCTCTCTCGTCACTGGCCACAACCAAGTCTACCGACTGTCCTCCAGATATGTTAAACTGTTCGCCAGCGACAGTACCCCGGACCGTCCAGGTCAGTCGGTGGCCGTGTCGGATGTTGTAGGTTTCAAAGGTCGGACTGTGTTGTCCAAGGCGTAGGCTGAGTAGCTCTCCAATGTCGACAAACGTCGGAGAACACACATCAATTGGAAAGGGTGATTTCCGGACAACGCCGTCGCTACTCAGCTCGACTTCTTTCTCCTTTTGTTTTTCGTGGGGACCAAAGCTTCCTTCGCATCGGATTTGGGTGGTGGACTCAAGCTTGAGGTTGACCGAGGTGAGCCTGATTTGTTGAGGGACTCTCTGAATGGTTTGGGTTGTCCGTCTATACTCGGGACCCGCTCGAATGCGGAACGGGATCGTGGTTGGGCTGCCGAGCTGGATGACACTTGGCGCCAGCATCTCGACGATGAACCAATAGACGGGCACGGTGGAAAGGCTCAGCGACTGCTTCATTTTCTGAGCAATGCTCAGATCAGCCTGCTGCCTTGCTGGAATGAGGCGGTAGGAAGAGACGGAGCGAGTCTCTCGGAAGACTTTGAGTCCGAAGTCAACCGCGGGAGGATCGATGCTCGAGTTGACGATGCTCAAGGGGAGGATGGCCTCGGTCGTGTCCACTGTATTCTCCCTCGAGGATTGCAACTCGGCTTTGAGAAAGTACTCAACGAAGCCCTCAGTGGAGCCCGGCGAGCTCCAAGTGTAAGTCGGCGGAAGCGTGTGTGCGGCAACGCTCTCTTCATCAAGCGGGAGGTAGCTCTGCTCCTGAGGGACGCCGGGAGCCAAGTATTTGGGGTTGGGATGCAGAGGAATGGTGACGGTGAATGGCCAGACCTGCTCCTCGTGGGCCGGGATGTGCAGCGGGCCATCGAAGATGCTCTGTGCCGTGTCCCGCTCGTCGATGAGGTTGAAGCGTCCGCGGTACGTGCTGCTGCTGTTCCCGCCGCGGGTGACGACCATCTTGGACTTGGATCTGCCATGGAGGGAGATCTGGATCGAGGCTTCGGGGCTCACGATGTGGGTTTTGCGGAAGACGCATCCGACGATGGTGTCGCCGGGCCTGTAAGCGGCGCCGTCGCCTTCGCCGTCGAGGCGGATGCCCAGCAACTGGGTCGACTTTTTTAGAGTTTGCGGCATCGTGAATAGAGCCGGTGATGGTGTCCTGGTAGCGTCGTGTCGAAGGGACGGACAGACAGGCGCTTGAGAGGAGAGTCGATGACGCGGGGAAGGGCTGGACAGTGGGCCACGGATCGACGAGTACTTATTCGAAGTGCTTATATAATGATGCTGCAATGCTCGAGGTGGCGCAGGCTGTGGCAGTAAGACATACAGCCACACTGACGCTGGCGGTGGTGGTGGTGCTGGTAGTGGTTCTGGTGGAGGTGGTGGTGTTTTGTTAGCTGAGACATCATCGCCATATCATAGGGTCATTCGACTCCATTCCCACCGTGGACGCTGCGGGGAATCCAGAATCAACTCCCCCTCTGATCCCTTCACTCATAACCCCTGGTTCTCGTCCCAGATGCTGGGCTGGGATCTTCACCAAGTTACACCTACTCAGTCGCCCACCATGTCTTTTCCCAGATTTTCGGATTCCGGCCCGCGTCCCGAGCTGGGCCCTGGTCATCTCTGTGCCGTTTGCAGCGAGATCCCCCTGCACACATTGCCCTTTGAGGACCAGGATGCATACCCACATCACTCCACTCTGGATGCCCTCGACAAATCCGCCCAAAGCTGTGCCATGTGCGCCCTGCTCTACTGGGCTGCTGGCTGCACCCTCCTCGACTACGGAGGCATGACTTCCTTTCAGACCATCCAGTCTTCCTCGGGCGCCCAATTGTCTGCCAAGGCCACCCAGAGCAATTACGGCAAATATGGCATGCACGCGCTCGAGAACGGCGCCATGGTGCTCGACTTTTCCGGCCCCGTTGCTGATTATCGACCGCCCGTCCAGGCCGAACTACGCTCGAGCTTTCCGGATGGCACCGTCGTGAAAAATGGCCAAGCGACTGCTCTCCGGCCTTGGCTCTTTGCAAACTGGTACAAGTCGGGATTTACCGACGGCAAGCAGCTGTTGATGGTTGGGCTGGGCATGAGGCTGGGAACGAGCGGGAAGATCGAAGACTCGGTGGATTACAGTGGAGATACCGTCTGTCTTCGAGGCTCGTATCTTCGTTTCCGGACTGATCAAGGTGCCTCGTTTTTCACCCGTCTAACTGATATCTGAAGCTAATGAGCTCTTGGGTAGACGTCAACTTTATCCCTGGCAGAATTCGAGCGTCCGATTCAGGCTCCGCTTATGCCTTTGACAAACTCAAGGGTTGGCTCGACATTTGTGACAACCACCATCAATGCTTGCCTTCAGATGCTCCGAGAACTCTCCCAACTCGAGTTCTTGATGTTGCTACACATCAAGACAAGGTCTTTTTGCGGGAGACATCCGGCCAGAAAGCCAAATACTTGGCACTGTCGCATTCCTGGGGCTCAACCCATCGACTGACCCTGACAACCTCAAACCGTGCAACGCTTCTCAATAACGGTATTCTTCTTGCGGACATTCCCAAGACGTTCCAGGACGCCGTGAAGATCGCCCGAGAATTAAACATCTCCTATGTTTGGATCGATTCCTTATGCATTATCCAGGATGATGCCGCAGACTGGGAAGCGGAAGCCTCTCGCATGGGGAATGTCTATGCGGATTCCTTTCTCACAGTTGCGGCGCTTAGCTCCATGGATGACTCCAGCGGTTGTTTCCCTGACATATCTACTAGGTACGACGAGCCGTTCATCTCCATGGATGTCAGATCCACGGGCAGAAGGTGCTTCAGCCATGCAGCTCCGGTTGCCTCGTGGGAGGATGGCGAGACCCGTCCGACCCTCAAAGCGCGATGTAATTGGGCCACGGATGAAGTTGACGACTGCAAGGGAGGCCACAAATCGTGGCTCTACGTTACACCAGAGTGGATGCCTCCTTCTCTCAAGGCCTCTCCAAAGACGTATCTGCTTGGCGAATTTGGAGGAACATTTGATCCCATCGCGGAAGAACCACTGAGTAAACGAGGCTGGACACTCCAAGAACGTCTTTTGTCTCCCCGCACGATTCACTACGGCCGCACGGAGATGTACTGGGAGTGCCAAGGGTGCGTGTTTGCCGAAGATGGAGCCCTGGTGCGGAGGGTATTCACTGTTCCAAGCGATCTTTGGACTCCTGCACCCAGGGAGCATGGCAAGGACCGCAACTGGCGATGGATGCGACTGGTGGAGGAATACTCGACGCGCAAGTTGACTGTGGATTCCGACAAACTGCCTGCATTGTCTGGCCTGGCAAACCTGGTTGCCATGTACACTGGGGACGCGTACTTGGCGGGATTGTGGAAGAGCAATCTCATGAATGAGCTGAACTGGGCCATCAAAGCAGATGAACCTACTCATCACTGCTCAGACGCGGCCCATGACGCTTCGATGCCTCCCGCGACCAAGTCGGCCGTAAAGTACCCTGCCGAATACCGAGCTCCGTCCTGGTCATGGGCCTCTGTCGACGCCGAAATCGATTATCAATCTCTGGGAGACGACGTCTTGACTACTTGCCTCGATGCAAAGATTCAACTGGTCGGCAAGGATGCGTTCGGTCGCGTAGCAGCTGGAACGTTGACATTGAAGGTACGTGCGAACCGACATGGGGAAATAACGCTTCGCATCTAACCATCCAGTAGGGTCCAGTCTATGCACTAGAACCTCGCATGTTCGAAGGCCGCGAGGGCGTGGTTCATCCGCTCCAAACTGGAGTATCTGCAGTGTGGTCGAAGGCCAAAAATTCATTCTTCACCAAGATAGTCATCAAGAAAGGCACCGCTCACTTCGACACCGACCCGATCTTTCCTTCAGTGGCGCTTTTCTTGGATGATACGCATGCACTCATTCTCAAGGAAGGTCCAGGAGGTGCGTTTATTCGGGTGGGGAGGGCCATGTTTGAGGGTCAAGTTGAAAAGGTGGATAAAACGGATATGCCTCAAGGGACTGTAAGGGAGGTGATGATCGTGTAAGGACTGCGGATTGTGGCATCAATAATGAATTGGACTTTACGTCCCGAATCCTAAAGCATAATTGTTATCCTGGAATTCACGACTTTGAGTCTAATGATTCTAATGGTTCAGAACAGCAATGTAATTGCATATTAAAGATTGAATGTTCTTGATTCGTGGCTATAAAAAGCACACATCGGTGCCGCAAGGGCATACATCACGATGTAGCAATGCATCTACATAGCCAGAGCTAAAAGAAGCCCGCCCATGGCTTGTAATCCTCAGCTTGCATCAGCTTCTGAAGCTGTCGTCTGCGAAGCCCAATGTTGCCTCCATCAAAGATGGAATAAACAGTGGCATCATTGAGAAGCCTCGGGAATACAGTATCGGTTCCATATGATGTTCTAGATGCGCGTCAGCTGTATTCGTAAACCTGGCAACCAGCGGCAAGGGCAGTAGAGGTTTGACTTACACTCCAACTACTTGCATCGTCTCCCACACTGCACTGACAGCCTGGTCACTGCAGTACACCTTGGCTTGTAAACAGGCCTCGTACCGGCTGCTTTCGTCGCCAGCGCCTTCTTCAAGCCCCGAGAGGGCCTTCCAAACAAGAATGCGAGACGTATCGATCTTGATCTTCGCGTTGATCAGCAAGTCGGCCGGGCTCTGCCTCTGCAAAACCGGCACCGTTCCGCCGCGACTATCCTCCCTGGCGAACTTCAAGGCCGCCTCGAATGCTTTGCGCATGGTCCCTACCGCCATTGCACCAACCAAGGCGGCAGAGATGCTGAACGCTTTCTCGACGAGGGCAGCAGCGGCTTTGCCACGGGGTGCGAGGACGTTGGCCGCGGGAACTTTGAAGTTGGTGTACTTGGTCAGCGGCCCAGATGCGGCTGTGTGGCCCATGAGATCGGGCTCTGCGAGCAACTGGTATGCTTCGGGCGAATTCTGTGCCACGACGTCTCGGGTCACAAGAAGGACCAGGATGTTGGAGGCAGGGTCGACATCTGGGTCTTCAGGGCCGCCGTCTTCTGAGTACCTGCAGCAAAGACAGGACAGAGCTGCGCCTTTGCCGTCCCATCCAGCACTATTCGTGGTCCACAGCTGGACATTGTTCATCAGCAATGATCGATAATAGAGGCAAAAGAGTGTTTATACCTTTTCTCCGTTCACGATATAGGAATCACCCTCAAGTCTCGCAGTGGTCCCCAACCCCTTGCCTCCCTTTTCAAGCCAGTTTGCAGTTCCACCCGGCTCTGAATGGGTCAGACTGGCAAGAGGCTCACCCTCGCCAGAAATGAAGGGCTTCAGAAACTCCTGGTGCTGTTCCGGAGTGCCTCCGAGGATGAGCGGCATCAGGCCCAGCCCGGTGCCGACAACATGAACCATGACACTCGAATCAGCAGCGTACATTTCTTCGATGGCAATGGCACTGTCAATGAAGGATTCGTTGCTGCCCCCGAGTGCGATTGGAACCTGTGCCTTGACCGTGCCCGCCTTGACCAGTTTCTGGTAGAAAGGCAGCGTGGACCGGAAGCGAGTTTGCTGGTCATGATGCTGCGTGTAGACGTCACGAGCGGGGGCGAGAATCTCCTTGGCGATGGTGGCTGCCTCCTCGCGAAGGGCCTTTTGCTTCTCTGTGAGGGTGAATCCAATCATGGTGCTGGAAAATGGTCTGGTGTAATCCTGGGGAAGGAGTATGTAATTGAAATCTGATGAGCTAATGGGGAAACAGGAATTAGATGTGCTCTAAATAGTAGAAACCGCACTCGATGGAGAAAGAAATCCGAGCTTCTTATCACATGGTGCATCCATCTCATAGCCGAGCGTAGTATTTACCCCGAGTATCCAAGTGAAGTAGCCAACGGGCGTCAACGCGACAAGCATGATAACCGGCTAAGTAATAGCCATCGGGGTAAGTAGTATCCTATCTGCCTTCTCCGCTATCTGCCCAACCGAGGCTCTCCCATTCGTCAGCCCCGAGTACTCTATCTGATCTATGATTGCAGATAAGGCTAGTGATACGCCTCCAACGCCGCGCCTGGTCGTGTGTTGAACCACCAACGTTGGGCTGCTCTAAGTCGGTCGACTATACGTCTGCTCACTATCTGGTGTGGGCCATCTTGGACCACGTTGATCTGAACCACTTTGTTGTGCATTTCATAGGATGCCGAGACTTGGGGCACATGGTAGACACGAATTGTAAATATATGGCTATTCCAACTTCAATCTTGTTTACAGCAGTGACATAAATTATTCAACACCATCAACATCACATATGAAACAACAAACATGCTGTTCTCACCCTCTACAATCCGTCTGATGGCAAGTACACCAGAGCGATTCCTTTTTACAACGATGCTAACAGTCCCCGAAGATTGCCGTCTTTGTCGCTCTTGGGAGCTTGACATACGGATACTGCTCTAGCATCATCGCCACGACCCTGGGCCAACCGTCTTTTCTCTCTTACTTTGGGTTGGATACAAGATCAAATGCCGCTGCTCTTCTCGGTGCCATCAACGGACTCTTCCAAGTCGGTGGTTTGATCGGCGCCCTGTCTTGTACTGTCACGGCCGACTCCCTCGGTCGTCGCAAGGCAATGGCCCTTGCTTCTCTATTCGGCATTATTGGCGGTGGCCTCCAAGCCGGCAGCGTCAACGTTGGAATGTTCATCGCGGCGCGATTCATCACTGGTGTAGGAATTGGTGAGTACCAAGGTGGTCTTCCATGCCGCTTCTCTTCTGATGAATCCCAATAGGCGCACTTGTCACGTTGGTCCCTCTATACCAGAGCGAGATCGCACCGCTTCGAATCCGAGGCCTCTTAGTTGGAATGCACGGTGTCATGATCGGGACTGGATATGCACTTGCAAGTTGGGTTGGCTTGGGATTCTTCTTCGTCAATGCTTCAGGCGCGCAGTGGCGCATTCCCCTTGCAATCCAATGCCTCCCACCGCTATGTCTCGCTGCTGGCGTCATGATGCTTCCAGAGACGCCAAGATGGCGTAAGTTCATTCTATATCACCCGAAACGCTGAATGCTGATCATCTCCAGTTCTCACCAAGGACCGCGCTGCGGAGGCATATGCGGTGTACAAAATGACCCGAGCAGAAACCACTGACGATATCATAACAAACGAAAGTGCTATTCGGGAAGAGTTTGATCACTTACACGGCCAACTGATTCAACAGCAGCGAGAAGCAATCAGTTTCCTCGATCTGTTCAAGAGGCCATCCATGAGAAAGCGATGCATCATTGGATTTCTCACCATGTTTGGAGCTCAAGCCACCGCCACTATTGTGATAAATAGTGAGTCTCGAACATTTGACGCCATTAAGTGCAGAAGACTAACTCCTCGCTATCAGATTATGGGCCTATCTTGTACAGAAGCCTGGGGTTCAACAGTCTGCAGCAGCTTCTCATCGCATCCGGCTGGGTCTCAGTGGCGCCCTTCGGCAATTGGATCAACGCCGTAGTTGTCGACCGCATCGGAAGAGTCAATATGCTTGGTATGCCGCTCTATCCCTCTGATTCCTTGCAGAGTGTCTTGGCTGTTGCGGCTTGTTGTTAACCCCGTGTCTCTAGTTTTCGGCTTCGTAGGCTGTATCGTTGCTCTGATCGGGGAGTGTATTACCGTGTCGATTTTCCAACGTACGGGAGCCAGATCTGCGGCCTCGGCGGCCGTGTTTTTCTTGTTCCTGCACATCGGCGTCTTCACTTTGTCTATCGATGCGACGACCTACATATACGCCAGCGAGATATTTCCTACCCCAGTCAGGGCCAAGGGTCTTGCGGTATCAGTCTCGGGTCTATTCCTCGCCACAATCGTATTTCTGATGGCCGCTCCAACCGCGTTTGATCAGATTGGCTGGAAGTATTATCTGCTCTTCATCTCTCTTACGACTGTTATTACCATCGTTGCTGTGTTTTATTTCCCAGAGGTATGTTCATTACGTCTTCAGTTGATTGCCTTGAACAATGACTAATTTGTCATGTTTAGACTCGGCAGCGCTCCCTTGAGGACATGGGGGAACTGTTTGGGGACGCCATAGATGCAGTCCCACTTGAAGGACAAAAGTCGGAAACGTTATCCAACCTGTGTCAAGAGAATGAGAAGAGTCTTGATCGAGGAAGTGGTAGCACTCGCTGACAGTTTCAAGGACGGCGCAATGTCCGCGGGTTTCATTTCTCTTCAAGACAGCATATTATTATACATTTACCCAAGGGATTTATATCAAGAGCCGTACCTTAGAATGTTCCGTCCACATTAATGACAGTATTCTGCTCAACTCTTGCCAACCAGGTATTCAATTCGTTGATATCCTGCCAGTACTCTGAATCCAAGCTTTGGAAGCCTTCAAAGAAATCACCAGGGAGCGATGTGCCGTTGTCAAATATCCAGCCCACATCATCGGCATGCAAGTTGGACAACAGTTCTGCATGTGAGTTGGGCATACCGGTAGTATCATCAACACCAACCCTGGCCTGTGAAAGACTCTCCTGCACCAGACTCACCGCAGAACTGCCAAGTCTGAGACCCGAAAAACTCCCACGGGGCTGGCGCCGCTGTTCTTGTGGAAAAACATCGTCAGGCAAGACTTGGAGGCCTTCTTCGGGGAAAAGCCATGCATTGGCGAGAAGTCTGATTGCTCGAAGAGCTCGGTAGCTCCATAGCCATGCTGTTCCCATTTCATGAAGGGAAGATGCGCATATTCGGAGTTTGTTCATGCCTTGATGTCGAATGATGGGATTGCTTGATCTTGCGTCCATCAGGTGAATGGTAGCGGCTGCAAAAGCATGGCACACTGCTCCGACAGTGATAAATCGCTAAAGGTTACGTTTTTATTAACTTGTTTTGTTCATTCACTCTAGGGGCTGGACGTTTTAATTGGCCATGTGTCAATCTGATTTACTTACCAGAGAGTAATGTCTTTTATAAGTCTGTAGCAGCTTGGTGATTTCGGAAGCTGACTCTCGGCATGCCTTGAGATGAACGTCGGCTTCGTCCAAGACTGTTCTGTGATTCTTTGCTTTTGCCCGCCGACGAGCGATCAACGGCCTGTGGAGCAGAATATGTGCAACGTGGTATTGTAAACTATTGCTATCAGCGTCGTTCTCTTCTGTGGTATCGTGTTCTGAAGGCCCCCTTACTGCAGTTGATAGACATGAGGTAGACCAGGTGTGCTTGAAGAGTTCGAGAGACGGAGATAACTTGGCAGGCCTGTCCAAAATGCATTCATTGCTACATCTGTCTTTGAGACCAGCGCAGCCACCTCGGATTTAGATAAGGTGGCATTTGCGGCGTAGCTGGTAGGATTCTGTCAGGAAGCGACGTTTCCATGGGGGATTTCTCTTCATATTTTGACGTACATGGGGTCCAGGGCTTGAGTTGCTAGAGCTAGGTGATCGCACGTATACTGCGCTGTGGAGGCGATTCTTGCATGAGGTCCGAACGCGTACGTATCTTCGACCGCAGTTGTGGCTGTCCATGGGTCGAACTCGGCTGACGGACGAAGTGCTGGCCTTGCACAGGTTATGTCCCGATCGTAGGCGTTGCCAGGACGGCCAAGACCAAGGCAAAAAAGTTTAAGGCGACTAGGTTAGAGAGCTACCGCCTACACTCAAGAGAGAAGCTATACTTGTCAAGCGCGTAACATCCCCACCACACAACGTTCCGGACGTCGGCCTCTTCGTGGGTGATAACCCCAGATTCGACCAGTTTCTCGCAGTCGTGGTTGAGACCAAGGTTAAAGGCCATTCGAGTAGCCATTCCTAAGCCCTTGTCAACCGCAAGCTCTTCTTGAGAATGTCGAGGCTTTCACTCACCGGCATAGAGCCAGCCGGCAGGCTCTTTATTCTCTGCCATCCAGCGTATAGACAGCAACGCTACAGCCTGAACCGTGGTGATGGTGCCAGCGTCGATTTCGTGGATTAAGAGATGTTTGGCTTGCTCGGCGAACGCGTTGCCAGCGGTTGCAGGGTTGTCTGGTTCCGAGCGCAGAACCTGGCGGTCCGAGTATCGCGCGCCTAGCGAAAAGATGGACAAGAGGAGAAGAGGAGAGCAGTATCCGCTCCTGTCGCCACTGTGGAAGTCGCGCATGAAGACGTCTTTTTCAACCACGTATACCCAAGGGTTCTGCCATCGGAAATAGAGCTCGAGGAGATGTTCTTGAAGCTCAGTGGAACGTTGATCGTCTCCCCATCCCTGGGCATCTTCACTGGCATGTGAATCCGGGGGCTCTGTGGATCCTGGGTGCTGACATGGTCGTGAATGAGATGGTAATTACTTTGAGAGCCGAAAAACCGTAGCTGGCCGTCCTCATCAAGACTGAGCCGACCGTAGGTGTCTGTGATGTCGTGGATAAACTCTTCATTCCAGGAATCATTCCGGCTGTCTTCTGGGGCGGCGTCGTCAGGGATGTCATCCTCGTCGTCTGTCAAATGACTGTCATGGCCATCGATCCATTTATGTTGGACAGGGTTTCCCAGCGAGGATAGCTGTTCCTCTAGAACTGCCGTTGCGCAAGAAGAAAACTTTAGAAATTGGAAAGAGCCGGAGGAAAGAAAAAGAGGCACAAGACGTACCCGACTTCGCTTCTGACGGCATGCGCAGCAAGCAATTGACACTCGCTGTCTGCCAGCCGGTTGAGGCCGGATGGACGACATGGCTTAGTGGCCCGGAAACGAGTCGATGGTCTGATCCAGACGCGACGAGTGCATTCTAGGTGCGTCGATAATTCTTTGACACTGCTCTTAGGCGGCAAAATTGAGAAAACACAGCCACGACAGTAATCGGAACTCTCTGTCTGGACTCGACGGCTTATCTGCCAAAAGCTGACATTGATAGATATCACGTCGAGATCATCACAGTTTGGGAAATCTCTCAAGGGCAAGACGAGGTATTCCTACCCCGCTATCTAACTCAACGTGGGGAATAATGACTCGCATTGAAAGCATGACCTAGTTTGAGGATGCATCCTTCCACTTTATGGTATATCTTATCAGTCATCTCCTTCAAGTCAGATATGTCTGAACCTAGCAAGCGTGCTGTTGAGCAACAGTCTGGGAGCCTAAGCTGAATTCACACTAGTTTGAGAACAGATCTGTGAGATTGGTTGCAAATTTATCCACCAGCTTGCACTAAGAGGTGGCCGAAGAAGATAAGAAGATGATGCATCTCCGCGGAGCTTTCTCAGTTCTTCTGCAAACACCCAGGTTTCGACTGCTTCTGTATTTTCCAGAGGCTTGTCGGACTACCGGAAGGGCTGTACGTTGCTCTTATCACCCCCGCTCATTCTTGATCTTTCACGGTTATGATATCCGTAGATCAGCACTAAATGAGGACGGCGCCGTGCGTATTGATCTTCATCCGCCAGATTGTCAGTGGGGACCGACCTGCTGGCTTTGTTGACGCTGGGACTCTTCTACACCTCTCCAATTTAATTTCCGGCACAAGATCCGGGGCTTCCGCAAGCTTGAAGCCAGTCCGTTGTGCAAGGCTGTCAAATGCGTAAATCTAGTCGAAACCAGTGTGCAGAAGAGGGCGGTGCATAACCTTGTTAGTATGTTATTCTCGGGAGTAGCTTTCAGTTATCACGGAGTTTGACCTCACGGGACGGGAGAGCATCGAATCCCGAAGTCCCGTTATCCCGGCTCAGAACATGTATCAGCATATCCGGAGTTTCGTGTCATCTCCAAGACGCGCGCTGCTGTTAAATTGCAAATGAACCTGCGCTCCCCTTTTCGCTTCTCAGTCCCTCGCCGAGTTATAAATACTAGGTGTCTGCATACTTACTCTACCATCTTCATTCACGGCCCAGCCTCCAACCCGTCAGTCCCAGCACCTTAAACCAACTTTCTTCGTCCCGCAGACACAATGGAAAACATTCAAACCCATTTTTCACTACGAGCAATGACCTTGGTTCTCTACGCGTCTGCGCCCAGCCTACTACAAGCACAAACGGCCCAGACAGACCCCGGACTCAAAGAGACAATCACCCCAGCTCAACCAGATGACCGGTCTCCGCAAGATGCCAACCACGCCATGGTCTCAACACCCATCATAATGATTATTGCACTTGTTTGCTTGGTCATTTATCGCGTCAAGGGATGGGATACCATAATGAAGACGGTTGATTTTCCGATTTAATCACGGTCAAGATCAGCCTAAGCTATACCCACCGTGCTGGAGTTTTACCGTTTCGTTTACTACCTAGTCGGGGGAGCGGGTCATTTCAATCTCCCATTTCGTTACCAACGTACGCATTTAGTTGTCTTCCTGTGCTGAGAAAAAACCCTCTCATCGAATAGCATTCCACTCGGCGTCAACTGCCTTTGAGATAGCAAGGAGCTGTTGAGTGTCCTGCCACGTGTCGCCTGTAGGCTGGAACGTGGCCAGACTCACTCCTTGCTGTGACAGATTTGCTGCATCTATGCGAGCTTGTGCAGCGTTTGCTCCAGCTGCTGTCAAATACCCATGCCCAACTGCCGAGTTCCCATACCTCTGCCCGTAGTCTGGCGATGCAGCCTCAGCTACCGATCCGCCAATGCCCATGATCGTCGCATTGGTGTTGGCTGTCAGGCCTTGCATCAGATTGATGTACGCGAGTTGGTTCTGCGCATTTAGCGCATTCAAGGCTACCTGTTGTTTCTTTGCCTGTATCTCGCATCGTTCTTCAATGGCCTTGCGCCTGTCTTCGCAGTCTTTTCTCGCGGCCCAGTACCTCGAAAACTGGTGGAAGTCACCCTTTTCGCATGCGGCATGGAGTTCATCGCGCGATCTTCTAGTCATGGTGCAGCAGATGTAGCCATTCGGAAGCGACGCATTCACCTGGTCCGTCAGGTCTGTCCCTACAAACCACTCCAACGGTGTATCCTTGATGTAGTGCGTGAAACACTCCTCACAGACGCGGATGCCGGTCTTGTTCTCGTCACCTTCGGCATAAAACCCGTTGCCATACCACCTTCGTCCATTGATGGGCTTCCATGCCTTGAAGCCGGAATTGCACGGGGGCGGCCAACTCGCAATGGCTTTTGCAACATGCTTCAACCCGTAGAAGTTGCCGTGCCAGTCGTAGCCTTGGTGCAGCCAGTTGCGAAGCATGGTCCCGCGCCACACAAGAGTGTTTTCGAAATTGGCCGCGTTAGACACGTCAGCGTCGAGATTCTCAGCTTGCGCCAGGTAACACATGCGGAGGACTCCAGGTCGCAATGGTCTTGTAATGGGAGAAAAGAGAGAACTAGCTCCGAGGATATCGACGGTTGCGCAATAGCAGAACGGGCAGACCTCTATAGAGGGATATTCAGTGAAGCAATACCACTGAGCCGCCGATGCGTCTTGGCTTTGCAACGCTTCCTCGTCCACACACTGGACACCCTCGCAGTTCGGCAGAGTAAGACGTCCAACCACGCAGCGTCGCCAGACCTCGTCATCTCCAGCGCGAATGGCAGCTTTCATGGCAAATGATTCAGGAAGACCAGCCAAATCACACTGGATAACCCCATAGTGTTGCTGGTCAAGGTTTGTGTAGACGTTGAAAAATGGTTCCATGCTTGTTCCATGTACTTTGTCCCAGAAACAAGCCTGGCAAAAGACGCCTGACTTGTCGTTGACAGCCTCATAAGTGAAATGAGGGCCCTCAGAACCTTCCGGGGCTATTGGAGATCCTACTCCCGGGCACAATGGCAGGGAGTTTCGTTGCTTTGCCTTTGACGAAAACTGCTTGAAGTCGGGTCGTTGCTGCTCCAGTTCGGCAATCAGGGCCCGAAACACGTATCCTCGAGAACCAATATCGCAGAACCATTCGCCGGACGGGGTCTTGAGGGAGATATCTCGCTCAAAGGCAGTGCCACGGGTGAACCATTCGAAACATGTCTTGCAGCATCCAAATCCATCGCCTCCCCGAGACTCGTAGTACTCGACGGATTGGTCGACGAGGGCGCCTTCGCAGGCTGGCAAGGTGACTGCGTATTTGGCGAATTCTAGGAGGGGCATGACTGTGCTACGCGGTAAACATTGCTGGTAAAAGATCTGCCGAACTGTCGGGAGCGCAAAGTCGCAATAGAGCTTTTCGAAGCTAGCCTGTGGTGCGTCCGGGTGGGCTTCGGTCTTCTTACGGGGCTCGAAGTGGCTGACGAGATTCGGATGTGGAGAGACGTAGGCTAAGAAGCATGCAGTGCAGACGCTGAAATTGTCTCGATCCAGACGTGGTTGAACTTGTGACAGGACGTGAGGCTGGAAGACGTAGAATTGGATTCTGTCCACCGACGCAGCCTCATTCCGAGGGCACTTTTCTGATCCGCTAGGCATCGGTGCTAGGGGCTTATCGGCATTGCTTTGCGTAAAGTATCCCACATGAGTCGGTCCAGAAATCTCGTTATTTGTCGTGATGTGTGTGGCCGGGCTTGGTGCCGCTGGTGAGATTTGATGGAGCGGCGGTGCCTGGTATTGATGAGGCGGCGGCTGTGAGTAGGGAGATAGATGCGGTGCGGGTTCTGGATGAGTGGTACTGGGGAGTGCCTGGGACAGAGAGCTCATGTCGTAAGGCTGACCAGTTGGTGGAGAGGAGGGCAGCCCGGGAGGATGCGTTTCTGACTGGCCTGGAACAGGCTGGTATGATTGTTGGGGTGGAGCTTGCTGGTAGCTAACGGCTTGGTGTTGATTATGGCCTCCGTATTGATCATGTTGATAGCCGGTCGGAGAATAAGCCTGTTGTCCTTGGTAGTAGGGCTGTTGTGGCGCTTGGTGACTTGGCTGGTAGCCCTGCGATGGCTGATGATGGACATTGTGAGGCGAATATGATTGCTGCTGTTGCGCGTATCCTGGTTGCGGCTGCTGGTAACCTTGCTGAAGATGTTGGTGGCCTTGAGCTGGCTGATAGCTGCCTTGTTGCGGCTGGTATCCCTGCTGCTGCTGTGGTTGTTGCTGCTGCTGCTGCTGCTGCTGCTGCTGTTTGTACTGATCATACATGCCCTGGGCATCTTGCACGGCACCTTTGGCCTGCGCCTTGGCTTTCTTCAAAAAGTTCATGGCCCGTCTTGCAAAGAAGAGAGGACGTGCAACGTTGACAGAGCACAAACATTTAGGAGGTCATGGACTAGATTTATCAAGAATGCGAGTCTCGGCCGGGCCGGATTTGACAATCAGCCACGAGACCCCCAGGGCTGGAAATAGACTCAGCCAGACCTTCGTTCTCATGCCGGCTGGGGAGGGCTTTCACCTCTGGTTGGCAGAGTTTCAGCGCCACAACTGAGCTATTGCTCGAAGCGTGAAATGGACTGGTCGAGAACCGTCAGCTTGTGCCGGAAGTAGTCAAGCTTGCCCCGCTTGTTGGATGTCGCAGGTTTAAGCTTAGAGGATTGGAGACAGGCGAAACACTGTGCAATGTGTCGTAGGGTAGCCTACCTGGCATTTTGATGTCAACTTGTCCAATACCGCGATGTGTCAAATGGTATGTTCCGTAATAAGAGAGTCTAAGCTCACGCGTTGGTAGACTGCCATAGGTGTGAATGGCTTTTGATACAATTCAGTGGCGCGTTCCAGGGTCCGGTGAGTGGAATTGGAACAGATGGTTAAGCGACAGGTTGTGCATCAAACCCGACGAAACACTTAGCAAGGATAATCCATCGTGTCGCAGTCGTTTCCATTCCCGTTATTACTATATGATGACTGTAATACTCTTATAGCTACATTCTTCGCTTTTGAGTCCGAAGGCGTCGCTTGTAGGATCGCTTCATCACCCGGTTTTGCTGCTTGTCGGCTGGTTGATCCGGGTCATAGTCCACCAAGCAATTGACTGTCTCGTCTCCTTCTCCCGCATCATTGATCTCACTGCCCTTTGGATCCCGCCACTGCCCTGTGAGTTTTATATACCCATCCAGTGACTGCACCATTGTTTGACCAATCTGCAGTGCCTCAGCAGCGCGTGTGTGCGAGTAAAACGTGAGTAGCTTCTGTGCTGCCTCCCGCTGGCCTTGGCTAATTAGAAGATGGGCGCTCTTCTCGACCCAGCCAGACACCTGAGTACGGGACTGTAATTCGAAACCCGTTAAAATTGTGGTAACGAGGGGAAGATAGGTCCTGGGCGCGCTGCACATGTAGTAGAGGACCCTCTTGAAGACTCGGCCTGCGAAGACGGAAGCCTCCTGGAACTGGTAGTCTGGGTTGAGGAAGCTGCTTGAAGCGCCGGTGGTGAGATAGCGATGCTCGCCGAACTCGGGCGGCACCGACTGCACGCCGAGCCACCACGGCACAAAAGGCGAGGCCACCGACCCGGTGGGCGCCACCCAGATCCGGAGAAGGTCCCGGTCGACGCCCGGCCGGAGACTGACGACCTGTCCGTAGCCGGCCTCGTCGTCGGCGATGCGGTGGTCCCGCACGCGCTCCATCAGATCCTCCTCGGTGACGGGCGCCATGGCGAGAGTGGCGTTTTCCAGGGCGGCCTGCGACATGTACTTGTAGCCTCCGTCGCGCGCCGTGTACTGCGGATCCTGGGGTCCGTAGACGTTGAAGATGTTGAAGGGCTTGCCCGAGTCGGAGCTCCACCAGCCCTGCTCCACAGCAAACGAGACGATGTTGTCAGAGCCCATAAAGTCCTTGCTCGTGGTGAAGTTGACGGGAAAGTCCTCGATGTATCCTGGGTACAGCACCTTTACCTCGTTGGGCCCCAGGCGTTGAGCCGCCCACAGTCCCGCGCCGCCAGCCATTTCCCATACGACCCAGCCCTCGTCCTTGTCGGCGATGAGATGCGAGTTGCCGCCGTACGTCGCCTCGCCGTATTTGCCGATTAAATCGCCGATAATCTCAACGCCCTCGCGCGCTGTGCTGGCTCGCTCCATCACCACTCGCGCAAGGTCGCTGTATTGTAAGCCGTGCTGCGGCGTCGGCGTCATGTCGATCAACTCCTGTCTGTTGTCCGCCCACACGTCTCTAACAGCCACGCCCTTTTCGTTGAGCCCGCCGTTAGTTAGTGGCGCGGGGAAGCCCTCGTAGTCCGAGTACTCCATGCTCAGGTAGCGGAAGCTGTGGTTGGCCTGCGGGATCTGGATGAGTTCGCCGGGAATAATGGCATCTTTGGTGACGCCGACCAAGATGGTGGCATTGGCAGCGTAGTCGCGCTCGGGGAATAGCTGGAGCCAGTGGCTGGATACTTCTTCGCCTGTGCCGCCGACCAGGACGCTTCCGTCGGCGGTCAGGTTTTTTCCGACGTAGAAGGCATAGCTGGCCGATGCAGGATAGACGAGGAGGCTCGCGACGGCCAGGATTTGAAGCATCATGACTGTGGCTGCACAGAAGAGAGGGGGCGGGGTCGGATAATTGGACGCGACTGGTTCACGATCCAAGGCGCCTATTTATGCTTATCCTCCTGTTGGCCGTCTAGGATAGCCTATCCATCGGCCAACTTGGGATCGGCATGAGCAGACCAAGGTGGGGTCTTGACGTCAGGATCTTTGTCGTTCGTTGAACTCTGTAGGGAATTGCGGGATAACAATCTGAAAGTGGATTGGTGAATCGAGGGGTAAGAGGAAATAAATGGCTGGTTTGACAAGGGTCAAAGATACCTACAGGAATGACCTGCTACTCCTCTCGTACGATGTGTATTGTTACAAGGAGAAGTGCGCAATGCTGCCCAAGCCTCAATGCCACGAGCGCAGCTAACATTCGATAGAGATACTGGAAAGTTTTGCGACCTACAACTGATGCAATGGCGGCGATTCCGGCGAGCCTCGGACAAACCTCTCGAATGCGAAGACTGTATAATTGGGCCCGTAAAGGCTCAACTGGAGACACCTATAGGTCATGATGAAGACATTGCGTCCGAATTCGACGCTTTAACTTCACGCTGCGGGGCCAGTGGATACGACTACGTGAAGCCTACTCAATACGCAAGAACGTTGCCTTTGCAAACTGAGACGCGAGCGACAAGTTTAGTAGCAGCCACACCTTCTGTACAATAATGAATTAATCCAGAGGACGTTCCGGGCAGCTATCTTTTGCGTTACGGTGAACTCCATTCAAACACGTCGATTGCCCAACTCATTACAGGCCACCATTTCTTGGGCAGGAATGACATGACGGCAGCAAACTCTACATCAGCTGTCCCATCAACCCACCAAAGCAACTGACCGAGCTTGACTAGCAAAAAGAAATACCCAACAATGGCAAGAGTTCTTGGGTCCTTTGCTTCGAGCAACTGCGTGAACCTAGGTGTGACGAGTGCTGGGAACTGGAGTAATTTCCGGTACTGTGGGTTGCCGTAGATGTAGGTGAGATGCGATACAGCCAAGGTGTACGCCGAGATGGTCTCCTTGTCCATTGAGAGGTCGGGGTCCATATCTTGGAGTAGAAAGTCAAAACTGCGAGGGCTTCTGTCAGAAGCGACCTCGGTTGCAAACTGCATTTGACCCCGAAGCCTTTTTCCAATACATGATTCCTGGACCCATGGCCACACTGCTCCGAAGAAGTTGCCGGCAGTCTGGAATGGACGGAACCAGTGCAGAGGCACCTGATAACCGTTACTGTTGCTCAAATAGTTGTGGTTCACACTGGTATGAAACAAGATGAGAGCGCACGAGGCAATCATGGGCGCTGCGTTGTCTTCGTTGATGCCAGACTGCAGCTGTTCGGTGTGGGAACGGATGGCCTTGACCATGTACTTGTGGGAAGCCTCGCGGACAGAAAAGTCGGTGTTGCCGAGGCGGCGGAGATGGAATGCAGAGAAGCCAAGAATGGCATCCATGACGCCGGGACTTTGCACGGCCATTTCGATAATCCAAAAAGACCAGGCATTTTGGGCACGGGGTGACTGGCTGGCCATCTTGTGGTAGTGATGCAGGAGGCGAAGGTCGAGAAGCCCTTCACTGGGCGTGGCAACTTTGACGGGTCCGGGAAGGTGTATCGTGACTTCGGCGGGCGCGATAATGGACTGTCTTGGTGGTTCTCGTTTCCGTTGTGGTTGTGGATGCCTTGCAACGACGGCGACATCTTTGGAAGAGGTGCGCTGAATCGGGAGAATCTTGATGCGCTGTTTCGGCTCGACGGCAGGACGAAACGTTTCAAAGTAATTGCACGGGATGTTCTTCCTGGTGCAACTCCCACACGCGGGTTGACTCTCGTCACACTACAGGGACAGGCTCAGTTAGTATTAGTATTGCGACGTTTATTGGACAAACAGAGCGCAGTGGGTGGGACAGAATCCAACCGACCTTGATCCGCTTCGCCTTACAAGGCCTACACCCTCTTCGGGACTTGCGATGCGGGCGTCGTAGCCGGCCGGTAGTGTCGGTATCGGCACCGGCACCGGCATCGACATCAGCCCTCGGCGGCACGGCATTGGACACGGCAGGCTCCGGAGCGGATGCAGGAAAATGTCGGTTCGCGGCCATGGCGTACAGACACTAGATGGACAGAGAAGACACGGCACGCAGGGCCGATTCAACTGCACGGTGGGTGTCCTGTATTTGCGGCTCTACGTAGGCAGACTCGCGGACCTGTCAAGACCCCGAAACAGAGCCCGTGATGCCGCAGACGGACATGTCTTGCGGGACCACAGAAGCTCCTCTATATACGAAGTAGGGAACCATCTCGACAGTCTGCTATGACGACGATGGTGGCTCAGCCAAGCCCCTGACAGCCTGAGCCTCGATGGTCCAATCAAATCGCCCTGAGTACGAGAGGATGCATTCCTGATTCCTGGGCGGGCGGGTGAGCCGCTAAGCCAGGGTGAGTTGGCTTAGCCCTGATTGTGGGCCATGGGTTTGATTAAGACGAGCCGTGGACTGATGATGATTGATGTTCTGGAACGCTTGGAGTCTTGGCAGTGTGCACTCTGTATTTGTGATTGATCAGCACAACTAAATAAATGAAATCGACCTTCTAGTCTATATGCGCACCAAACCGGACAAGAGAAACCCCAGAAGATCTGCTGGCTACTCAAACCAACACTCCCTGGTACCGAGAGGGGCCGCTCGGTTTCCCTTTTGTTCCAACGCCTTGTCCACCCGTCCATCTAGACAGTCTCCAAATCTACACTCAAGCACTCCGAACAGCATTGTAGCTTCCAAGCTGCATCTCCGAGTCGGAGCTGCTAACGCGATCCTTCTTTGGGGCGCTGATGATCCGGGACGGGTGGAAAACGTTAAAGATGACAGCCACAGCCGCCATCAAAACGGCATCGAAAATGTACAGGTACACCTCCTTGGACTGAAGCTCGCCGTCGCTACCCATGACGTATTCGATGACTCGGAAGACGGAACGCACCAAAATGAGGATGCTCGAGATGTAGAGGACAGCGAGGAGCTTCCTCCAAGGGGTAGTAATGGTCAGGCTACTCTCTGTCGGGTTCTTGTTGATTCGAAGGTGGAAGATGCACGTGCAGACCATGAAGAGACCGAAGAAGAGGATTTGGATAAAGAGTCCGACAATGATGATGGTCTGTCCCTGGTCCTTCTCCTTTTGCGTGTCCGCGCTGGAGAGCTTTCCGCCACCTGTTCCATCTGTCAATCGGGCTTCTGGGACCGAGTTCCGAGGCGGTTATTCACTTACCGATGCCCTGAGCCGCGATGGATGCAATGTCCCCAAAGAGAAAGAACTTGGTCATCCAGCTAGGTCGGATGATGGAGTGTTTCTCTGCCCCAAGGAGGCTGATCAGACGGCCGAGGACCATGTAAATCGATGCGGCGAAGAAGGGAGGGCCGAGCAGAAGGAGCAGGGACTGGATGATGAAAGGCCCCAGGGTCCAGTCGGGAGTTTCGTTTGCGCCGATGGCTCTTGCGATGTAGCCGATGCTCTCAACTAAGACGCACTATTAGCTACGACGGGTCTCTGCAGTCCGTATCTACCGCTGCGAAACCTTACCGAGACATCCGATGACAAAGGGCACGAAGTACCATGTTCTCGTCCTAATCAACTGAAATGTGTGCAAGAGGGCGGACAAGGCGAATATGACGGTAAAAATGACGGCGGCGGCGAGGGAGGGATTGTAGTGGTAGTAGTCCCGAGCCATTGTTGTGTTGGTGAGGTGGTCGGGTATGACCGGGAGAACTGAGAGGGAGAAGGAGAAGGTGAAGAAGAAGCAGAAGCAGACAAGGAAGGTGATGGATATTCTGCTGACTTGCTTGAACGAAAAAGAACGGAGACGCGATTATTTAAGTACTCGAGAGGCCCAAGACATTCGTCAGTCCCATATGATTCCAGGCACAGGGCTGGCAGGGGGGGGCTGAGCAGATCCGCTTGAAGGACCCCCTGGACAAGTTGACGAATGGGGAGGCCCAGAGTACGAAAAGACGTCGACACAAGCCACGATGCGTACCGCTGCACTAAGTCAGAGAAAGATAATAAATGAGATTGGGTGGAGTACGAAGAATGCGCCCTATATTCGGCGGTTGATGTAATTATCATTATGAGCACCGCCCCAAGCTAGTGCTGCGACTGAGACTGCCACGGTTACGGGTCTTACGCGGAGGGTTTAGGTGAGATTGGTAGTGAGGCTGAGAGCGAGGTTGACAGTCACAGTGAGAGCAGGGTGGAGTGAGGTTGAGATCCAAATTGTATTGTATGTCAAGGGAGCGTCCAACTATTTTCAACCCAATTAAACTAGAAACTCGGGAGGAGGCTCCGAACCTGGTGCCACAGCGGCAAAAAGAGAATATCGGTCGAGAAGATTAAAGTAAAAAAGCAAATCCAGCTCCGTCAAGGCCTGTAAACCGCAAAGGCCCCGGAGTCAAGTCATGGCTCGCAGGCAGTTTTTGAACACAAAAAGCAACAACACCAAAGCAAAGCCATCGTCACTCGCCACAAAACTCAGCATGGTGCTCTAGTACCCGTAGCCGGTGCTCTTGCACTTGCCCTCCTTGTCGTCCCACTTCTTGCCCTTGGGGCAGACGCACTTGGTCTTGTACGCGTCCCAGACAAGCTCTCCCTTGCACTTGCACGTCTTGGAGTCGTCGTCGTACTCTAGGTCCTTGTTGTTGCAGGCACACTTGCCGTACTTCCACGAGGCATCCTTGCCGCAGTTGTGCTCGCACTTGTAGCCCGTCCACTTCTCTCCCTTGGGACAAGCGCATGTCTTCGAGTCCTTGTCGTACAGCTGGCCCTTGTTGTCGCACACGCACGCCTTCTGGTCCTTGTCGTAGTGGGCGCCCTTGCCGCACTCGTAGGAGCATCCGTAGCCGGTCCATTTCTGGCCCTTGGGACAGGCGCAAGTCTTGGAGTATTTGCCAAAGACCTGGTCCTTCTTGTTGCACACGCAGGCCTTTTGGTGCTTGTCGTAGGAGGCATCCTTGCCGCAGTCATAAGAGCACCCGTAGCCAGTCCACTTCTGGCCCTTGGGGCAGGCACAAGTCTTGCTGTAGGTATCGTAGACCTGGTCCTTCTTGTCGCAGACGCACGTCTTCTGGTGCTTGCTGTAATGGGCGTCCTTGCCACACTCGTACTCGCACTTGTAGCCCGTCCACTTTTGTCCCTTGGGGCAGGCACACGTCTTGGAGTACTTGTCAAAGTCCTGACCCTTCTTGTTGCAGACGCAGGCCTTCTGGTGCTTGTCGTAGTGGGCGTCCTTGCCGCAGTCATACTCGCAGCCGTATCCGGTCCACTTGTATCCCTTGGGACACTCACAGGTCTTGGTGTCCTTGCTGTAGACCTGATCCTTCTTGTTGCACACACACTTTCCGTACTTCCACGAAGCATCCTTGCCACACTCATACTCGCACTTATAGCCAGTCCACTTCTGTCCCTTGGGGCAAGCGCAAGTCTTGGAATATTTGTCAAAGACCTCTCCCTTTTTGTTGCAGACGCAGGCCTTCTGGTGCTTGTCATAGTGAGCCTCCTTGCCGCAGTCGTACTCGCAGCCATAGCCAGTCCACTTGTAGCCCTCGGCGCAGTCGCAGGTCTTGGTGTCCTTGTTGTAGATCTGGTCCTTTTTCTTGCAGAAGCATTTGCCGTATTTCCAGTCGGCATCCTTGCCGCAGTCATACTCGCACTTGTACCCGGTCCACTTCTGGCCCTTGGGGCAGTCGCATGACTTGTCGTCCTTGTTGTAGACCTCGCCCTTGTGCTCGCAAACGCAGGCCTTCTGGTGCCAATCGTAGTGAGCTTCCTTGCCGCAGTCGTAGGTGCACTTCTTGCCGTTGTACACCTGGCCCTTGGGGCAGCTGCACTTCTTGGAGTACTCGTCGTAGGTCTGGCCGTGCTTCTTGCAGAAGCACTTGCCGTACTTCCAGTCGGCGTCGTAGCCGCAGTCCTTGTAGCACTTCTGGGTCTTGTCGTTCCAGACCTCGCCGTAGGGGCAGTGGCACTTCTTGCCGTACTCCTCGTACTCCTGGTCGGCCTTGTTGCAGAAGCACTTGTTCTTCTTGGAGTTCCAAGTGGCATCCTTGCCGCAGTCGTGGCCGTAGCCCCCGCGCTCGGCTAGGGGCATGGAATCGCCATCGAAGTCTCTGGCCTCGACGCCATGATCATCGATGTCGGGGCTGGGGATGGCAGTGACCGAAGTCAGAGCGAAAAGAGTGTTGAGGAGGAAGTGCTTGAGAAGCATGATGGGCAGGCAAGCTGGGGTTGGGGATGGCGGATTGCCAAAGAGATGGAGGTGGATAGGGTTGCTCTGCGGGATGAGAGAGAGTTGTGAGGGAAGTGGCCCGATGTCTTGGATGGAAAAGGTTTGAAAGGAGTGGCAAGTTGACGATATATATACGTCTGGAGGAATGAGTACGAGAAGAAAGACAAGCCCGAGTGACCTTGGCCGTCGCAACGAGCGGATAGTTTACTCCCCGACCAGAACGTGCGGTCCTCATGCACGGTCACGACCCGATCTGCCCTACCCTCCATGTTGAGTGAGCTAAAGACTGTAAGGTTGAAGTTAACCTCGCTTCTCAATCAAGCATATCACGTTTATGCTGCTTATGCATGCTCTGAGTTGTTCGGGCCGCAGTCACAGCGCCGCGGGAACGCCCAGAAACGCCCAGTTTTCTTTGAGCCGGCCTCTCGCCGTCGAGTTCCAGGACATGAGGTCATATTTTTAGACGATAGAGACACACCAAGATACAGCCGCACTAGGATCAGAGGGTGCTGGCCAAGGGGTCAGTTGGGCACGATGGTCCTTGAAAAGCCGGAAAGCATAAATCAAGACTTGCACTTTGGAATACGAGCTGCAGTCATTCAATATTGAGCACCTCCATGAGCGAGGCCTTGGAGCTGATTTGCTGGCCTCTCCATCTAGCATCCAACACGTCGTCGGCAGAACATGGCCGGGTCGTTGATTCGTCCGAGCGACGACGCCACTCGGGGCATCGGTCAGTTGGCGGCTTGAATAGTCTGGCTTGGGGAGGGGATTTAAGGGGTAAGCCGCATCTCGGGGATCGACTGGTGGAGCGGTGCGTCTATTCGTCAGAAGACGGAGGCATTCACGCGGGGAAGCAGCAGCAGTGCACATGCGGCTGGGCCGATGAGGTTGTGCGAGGGACGGGGCTCGGGCGTTGCCGTGCGGTACGAGGGAGATGAGGGCTACGGGATCTAGGAATAGACGCAAACAGACACAAACACAAACACAAACACGGCAGTTTGCGTAGGCGCCATGGGCGTTTCCATTCTTGGAGGGGCTGAAAGGCGCGTGTAGTTGAAACAAAGGAGAGGTCCGAGAGGAAGACGCCGCAAGGGGGGGGGGGGGNGGGGGGGGGGGGGAATGGACGGGGGGAACCAACCGCCACGGACCAAGGCGTTGGGCCACGGTCACGGCGGCGAGGACAAGAGCGAACGCCTCCAAGGCAGAGTCGTTGACGCATGCGTTAGACTACGAGGAGAGAATAGAAGGGAAAGCATGTAGCTTGCAGAGTAGTGGCGGTTACGTAACTCGGACACAGCGCGCGGAGACATGATGGATTAAGCGTTGGCCAACCCACGCGCGAGGGTGTCGAGCCCCTGGAGGATTGCCTGCTTGATGCCTGTCACCACACCAACGCACCGACTTCCGGGCGGCCGATCTCCCGGAGACTTATTTCAATACGAGCCCTGGGCTGCTGCAGGGTTGTGAATGGCTGCGGCTTCGTATCCCGGCTGCCGTCTTGTTAGCTGATCTGTTCTGCTGTCGCGCACTACGAGACGCCATCTAGCCGCTGCT
Source organism: Neonectria ditissima (assembly GCA_001305505.1). Classification (NCBI taxonomy): domain Eukaryota; kingdom Fungi; phylum Ascomycota; class Sordariomycetes; order Hypocreales; family Nectriaceae; genus Neonectria; species Neonectria ditissima. Next base: position 146,659 of record LDPL01000019.1, on the reverse strand, counting down.
CAAGCCTCTGCAGCGAGGACAGCGAATTGAGAAGCCATCGGCCAGGTCCAAAATAAACCAGCCTGGCCTTGTTCACGCAGACAGGGCCTCAGAGCTGAAAGAGCAAGAAAAAGAGAGAGTCAGCCCCGCGGTCCACTTTCAGCGCACCGGGGTTGCACTGCAGCCAAGAGATGCCGCTCGCTCGTTTGTCGATGCGGGGAAAAAGGAACAGACGAGACAAGGAATCAGGCAGTTGGGAGCAAATAATGCACGCCACCGGCAACTGGTCCCCTGCTGGACAAAGGAGGAGAGGAGAGGGGAAAGAAAAAAGAAAGGAAAAGAAACGACAGGCCGAGATGTCCTAAATTTAGAAGAGTGGAGTGCGGAGCAAGTCACAGAGTGACACGAAACAACATGCTGGGCTGCACCGTCCATGTCCATAGGGCTAACCAACTGTCCTGTTCTGTCCCGTCCTGTCCTGTCCTGCATTGGATGCATGCATGTCTCGGCCTCTTCTCAGCGAGGCTTCAGAATGTCTGTAAAATACAGAGTTCCAAGGCACCGCGATACCATGCCGTAGCGGTGTGGTCTAGGGCAAAATGGTGGCTGCAGCAGCAGGCGTGGCCACCAGCTGAAAAGGCACTATTTTCAGCCATTCAGTAATTGTGACGTTGACTGCGTAGACCACCAAAAGAAAATCCTTTCATTATTATTCTTTCACTAAGGGCTAGCAGACGTCGCGCTAATTACGCTCAGAATAGCGCCTCGTCAAGCCAGCTCCGGATTCTTCGGAGCTTGACGCCTTCTGACCCGCGCCGCTGGGAGGGAAGGGGAAAGAGATGAGAATATTTGTTCCAGAGTGATCAGGCTACCGGTGAGCATAGACAATTGCATTAATTCGCCGAACTTCTTTATTCCTCTCTCTTTCTCTCTCTGTCCCATCGGGTCTCGCTCCCCTCGCTGACGCCATCGTCCTTCGGCTCCTCGGCATGTCGACGACGCAATGTCCCATTCGGACGGATCACTCCGCATCCTGCACCAACATCTGGGAAGATACTTGCCGATGGAATTACCCCTTTCGGCGCACCCGTTGGTGAAGCTTGAAATAGGCTTTCTCCTCAAGCCCACCCGCCACCCAGCGGGTGTACACATAGCCGGCCACACCCACTCGCTCAGCTTGCCCTTTGCCACCCGCGTCGGCAGACGAGAAGAAATACGTGCGAGGAAATCAGTGGTCGGTTCCTGGCTGAGCCCAGTTCCCGGCAGGTTGGGCGTCCAACGGTTCTCGAGCTTGGCAATTTCTTTTTGCTTTTTTGCTGCAGTTGGCCCTGGTGCGGATGTCTTAGCCACGCTCCCGCTGGATAGGTCGAGCTCCCTGTGCATCACGTAATAGCTTGATGCGACCGTGTGTGATATTGGGTCGGTGGCAGAAGCCAGGAAAACAGGGATGCCGTTGCCAACACGCTGCATCTTCACCGTCTCCCACCGCAATGGGCGTCGCTGAAAGGGGCACTGGGTGATCAATGCGAGGGGTGTTGGCGGTTGGATTCTCGCAAGGCTGCCTTTGCATGCATCCAGCTGAGGAGGTGGCTTGTGTCAGGATGTCAGCTCCGATGGTCTTTCTCTGCAGCAAACTTTGTACGATTAGGGAGTGTTTGGTGTGAGTGTTTGTACTTTGCACAGACACGCTGTCCACATCAAATCTCGTTGATGTTAATGATTCTCGTGCGGTGCGTGGTGCTTCACTGCTGAAGACAAACTTGAGAGCAAGCCTCGACACAGCTGGCACTCAGGTAGACAACCACCATGTCACCTCCACCGGAAATACAACCCCCGTCAGCTGACAGCCGGCATCTGCAATACAGCTGGCGTAAGAATGAAGTAACTCGCCTCGCATCTACCGACACCTTCCCCGCATTGTCAGCACGCCCGGAAGTCGCCCCAGAAGACCCGCAGGGCCCTACTCCCGTCGGAGCCCTGCCTTGGGCAAAGTCCCTTCGGCTGATCGGCTAATGTCTGCTGCAGGAATCTCACTCTGCAGTAATGCTACCTCACCACGCTGTTTGGGGCTGCATCTTCTTGCGTCCAGTGCATCGAGCATGCCCAGATAGTCTTGATGAACGCCTCTCAATGCTCCCTCGGCTAGAAGCAGGGAGGAGGTGCTCCCATCACCTGTTCATCACGCAGAAGTGGTGCGACCGGTCGATCCGGCTCCGTAACTGCTGCTGCTTGGGGAAAACGTCGACCTCATCATGTTGGGTCAGGCCTATCACCGTCGTCCCCGGCCACACGAGCTTGCCGTCGAGCCAGCGGCAGAGTGACGTCTGAGATGCAGCCTAGGCTTACTTTTATGCCCAACGACCAGAGATGCCCGAGCTCTAGATTTTCTCTCTTCGCAGGGGTGTCCAGGGTAGTCTCGGTGTTGCTGATTGGTTATTGGCAGGTTGCAACTCCTCAGTTACGGCTCGTAAAAGGACGATTGTGTCCGGTGGTCGAGCATCATCGTGTTTGGGGAAGATTAAGGTTCTGTATCAATCAGTAATCGATGCGATTATGTACCCCTGCACTCGTAAAAGATTAAGTTGAAACTACTTGGCTGACGCACCCACACCGGTACCCAGAGCTAGGGGTAGTTGGTTACACCCTGGTCAAACTAGCTGTTTATTGCCGCCAAGATGGCTTGGCTGTTGCGGTTCTCAAGTTACTGAATGTGTACTTGTGGGTATTCCCCAACCATAGACTGCATCAAATCGACGGAGGGGTACGCGTTCGGTAACTTACAATGCCACGCCATCAATCCAAATGAGCTAGAAGTTGGTTGCCGTGGCTGGCTGCGTACCCATTGATATTTTACAGCTCAGCGCCATACTGACGGTTAGTTCTGTTTTCTCCGCCATAGCTTCTCGCTAGTCCGCCTAAGCAAGGGGGTGGATGCGTCTAGTAACGGGTGGCAACCCTTACCTATTTTCTACTACTAGGAGGGCGGCTGGCTCTGGGGCGCGGCTGCTCTTACCTATCTTCATCCTGCGCATGCGAGCACGTGTGACGTGACCACTTGTCAAAATAAGAATCCCAATCTGGGGCCGGAGAAATAGTTCCTGTGGACACAGAGACAGACGCCTCAAGTAAGACTAAAAGAAGAATGGATTTTGTGCGCAGCCATGTGTTAAAGCAGCTAATGCAAGCGATTGTGTAGTTCCGGGAGGAGATTCAATGCGCCCGGATAAAATCAGTAATCGGATGTTACATCACCATTCGCTTTTACTCACTTTTCACAAGAGCTTAGTACGTTAGTGATGCCAGAGCTTGGGTAATTAAGTACGCCGGCGAATATGGGCCATGGGGGCCAGACCGTTTACCTCTACAAAGGTACCTTCGTCCTGCATTGTGAAACCGAATATGTTGCAAGGGTCTATTTGCTGTAGCTTCGTCCAACTGAACCGAAAAGCTTGGCAGAGAGGATCAACGTAGCGGCCGGGCATTTCAGAGACGCGCAGAGACAGTCCATCACAGAGGACTATTGCTGCGAGTATTCAGGCGCATAGCGAAATACAAAACAAGTGAACGCGCTTAGTCGTGTAAACCAGGTCATTAGGTTTCGGATTATCTCGAATCTCGTGAGAGCGGAGGCTGACAGGAGATGGCTTCCCGAGACGTAACCGCGGCCCCAACCGTCCCTGACATATATCTGGAAAAGAGACCACAATAAAGGATAGCTCTCAAAGATATATCTAGCTTTAATGTGATATACTTATTGAGTGTAATGAAGCTGAGATGAAAAGAGTGAGGGAAGCTGGTAGATTGATATGATACAATTTATATAGACAAGGCTCGTCCTCTACTAACCTCACTACTAAGACTAGGCCTATGGATGTATCTATTCCATGGTAATGCAAACCTTGCCAATGTGCTGGCCAGAAACCAAATACTCATACGCACTTCAGTTTCTTGTCACTGGAAGAAGTAATGATGACTGTAGCGCCTGCTGCCTTGGCTAGGATTGTTGCCGTGATTGAGACACCACCGGTTCCTAAGACGCATCAGTATACGAGTAGTCGACAAAGTGATGGGAGATTCAGCACCTTGACACAAGACGACGTGCCCTGGGCGCAGAGGTAGGTTTCCATAGAAAGCGTTCCACACCGTAACACCTGTAAAGACCATAGACGCCCATGAAGAATAAGTTTGGGGAGACTCGGAAGGGATCTTGACGATAGCGGAAGCTGGCAACAAGACGTATTGGCGGAGAACACCGTCGATAGGGCCGCCTTGTCCAGTATTCCAATCACGCTGTGGACCGTAGAGGTTGGCGATGTCGAACGATGCGACAACCTTGTCCCCAACACTAAGTCCTTGAACGCTTCCGCCAATCTCGGCGATATCGCCAGCCATATCGGAACATGGAACGACGTTGTCGGCAACTGGAAATGGGTATTTAGACGTGGCAATGGCGATGTCACGAAAGTTCAATGCGACACTGCGGACCTTGACAAGGACCTCATGCTTCGTGATCTTGGGTATGTCTTCTTGTTGCTGATGAAGACCGTCGAATCCGTTCCGATGCTTCAAACGGAAGACGGTGTGTTGGGTTGCCATGATGGGAAGCTGAATCGAAATAAGCCGTGTGGAGTAATTTTCCAGGTCTTTTTTGAGTAGCTGAGGATGTTGACATGGAACGAAAAAGTCCAGCAATTTAACTTATAAAGTATTCATTTGTAGATTGTTTATGGACCATTGCTGGGTCTTGGATTGACTGTGCCAGCAAAGTACTACTTGGAGAATCACTTAAACGTTATGTCAACGTCATGGCTGCTATTCAGCCCAATAAAGGCCAATGTGACCATCACAATTAATAATCTACTTGAAGCCTCTTGCCAATATTTTAGGATGATTGGTAATCCAGTTGGAGCCTTGCTGGGGCTGCTGCGACTGTTGAGTGTTCATGATGCGAGTGACTATTTAATACCCCATTCAGCGGGGCATCCTCGGTCACTCAAGGTAGGCCTTGGGGTATTAATTCGTGAAATTGGGGTATCAAATAGTCGTTCCCTTGATGATTTTTACTTTACGAAAAGGTTTCTATCACGTGAATTTACCAAGTCATGAGCCCACTCCAGTTACCGCCAGCAATTGCCGGCGTGGTGGACAACGGTTAGAAGCGAGAAGCGTAGATGGATATGAATGACTAGCCCATCGACGAACTAGAGCAAGGTTTATCACTGTCCTGTTGCAGATGTATGACTCTGATCATAGCCTTGTATGAAAGTATTACTTTGGCCCCGTCACTGTCGACTCAGAGCTCCTCTGATTATCTAGGAGCCCTGACAATGTCCGGTTGTTGTCTGCTCGGTTGGTGCACATTCGACTATCGGCCCGGCTCCTGTTTGCAGGACCACAAAGTCTGAAGCCCCGGTTGCTACGCGACAATGATTGCTAAGACATGGCGTTACAGATTGGTCAGCACGGCTTGTTGAGCAGGTCAAGACCGGACAGCCCACTCTGCTTAAAATGGAGATAGGCGAAGCCGCATATAGTAGCTATCGGCCTGAAAAACATGCCTTTCCACAGCCATCGCCAACATGTCTGCTCCAACTTTGCACACCGCATCAATTCTGAGCGCTCCGAAGGCTCAGCTCGAAATTGGGGCCCGGAAAACCCCACGCATCTCGTCTGACGAAGTCTTGATCAAGGTCACCGCCTCGGCCATCAATCCCATCGACTGGAAACTGAGGGATAAGTTTGGCAGCATCTTGAATTATCCTACCGTCCTTGGATCAGATGCGGCTGGTGTCATCGTCAGCGTCGGCGATGGCATCACCGACTTCGCAGTGGGCGACCGGGTTCTCTTCCAGGGCATCATCAATGATAGTGATGCATCGACTTTCCAACAATATTGCAAGATGCCTGCTGCCCTCGTTGCCAAAACGCCTGGCAACATATCAGACGACCAGGCTGCCGGCGTCTGTCTGGCGACCATGGCAGCGTTCACAGCACTTTATTCTGAATCTGGACATGGTATCCAACCACCGTGGAGCCAAGGCGGGGAACAATTCGGCCGTGGGAAGGCGATCGTAATCCTCGGTGGATCGAGCTCCGTCGGCCAGTATGCGATTCAGCTCGCCAAGATGTCCGGGTTTGAAGCCATCATCACAAACAGCTCGCCCGCCCACTTCGATACCCTCCTGGCTCTGGGAGCGACAACAGTCCTGGATCGTTCGGCTGCCACCACTGCGGAGTATGCGAAGGCTGTCGGCAGCTTGGATGTCAGCCTTGTTCTCGATGCAATCTCGATTGAGGCAACGCAGGTTCTTGGCGTCGATATTCTCCAGCAATTGACCGGGGGTGAAGTGGTGACTCTGGTACCAGCCATGAAAGAGCCCATTACTGTCCCGCATCCGGATCCTCAGCGACCGGTGCGGATTAAGCGCGTGGTTGCTCTCGGATGGCTTCCGGAGCTGAGGCATTTGGCCGAGCTGATGATAAAAGCGATGGGTGGGGAAGATGGCTGGCTCGCCAAGGGAATACTAAAGCCGAACAAGGTCGAGATTGTACCTGATGGGCTTTCTTCTTTGGAAACCGCGTTGGCTATGAGCAAGAGGGGAGTAAGCGGTATTAAGATTGTGATACAGCTTTAGATATCAAGATGAAGATATTTATGCCATATCAAACGCCCAATCACCTTTAGTGGGAGGTCACATCACACTGTATGTAGCGTGCAGTTTGGCTTGCCACCAAGCGTCCGTCCGATGTCTTCGGCGAACCGAAGTTGTCGATCATTCAGCAATCTTGCAACTTCGTTGAATGCTACGATCTCAGACCTCAGAGCAGCCCGAGAAGAAATCACTCTTCACGTGCTTGCTGCCTGACCTATCAAACCTTGCAACTTCCATACTCCCAACAAGATATTTCTGGTTACTTTTTTGTGCCCCCTTAGACATAACTAAGTCCGGATAGAGCTAGCATCATGTGTGCCAACGCCGTCCAGCAACAGTTCCACCGTCAACAAGAATGTCATTCCCAGTGATGTAGTCAGATCCTGGGCCGGTGAGAAAGGCCACGGCATTCACAATGTCTTCTGCGGTGCCCATTCTTCGTGCGGCCGACAGTTCAACCATGGCAGAAGCCCCACCCTGCAATTCCTTTTGACCCAAAACTGTCGAAATGACTCCTGGACTGACACTGTTCAACCGTGCGCCCTTGCTGCCCCAAGCTCGAGCGGCGGCCTGGACACGGAGCTGATTTCCGCGCTTGGCCAGAGCGTATGCCATGCCCGGATTTGAACCCTCGAAATCGATTCCCTTGTGCTGAAGAAGTTGGTCAAGGGGTGCGGTTGCGAGATGCTATTCAAGATCTGCAGACAGCTGGGCCATGCTTCCTGCCATGCTGGCGATACACACCAGGGATGTCCCTGGGCTGGCAGAAGGGAGGAAGGCTTCTATGACGTTGGCTGTCCCAAGGAGATCGACTGCGAAGATTTGCTTGGCGCTTGCAATGCTAGGAGAGACTCCGGCGGTATGAACGATGGCTTCAATTTGGCCGAGACTCGCAGCCTTCACTGCCAGCTGCCTGACGGCGCTGTACTCGGTAATGTTTGCAACGAATCCCTCAGCACTGTATCCCTCGCTGCTGAGGGCTGCCAAAGCGGTTTCCAAGTTCTCATCCGAGTAGTCTGCCAGAAGTAGGCGTGGGCCGCTAGCTAGGCGTCGGCAAATGGGTAGGCCCATTCCACCAACACCAATGACGACTGTGACTTTGCGTGGTATTTCCTGGGCCATAGCGTTTGCAGGGTTGGTTGAACAAGGGCAAGTACGGTCTGATAAATGTAAGCCGCAGAATCAAGGGGGATGAAGGCATGTTTTGAAGGGGAATGAATCCTTTTGCGTTGATTCGACTGTCGCTAATGCGCCTCGGGCTCGGTGTCGTTTTCGGTTTCGGATCTCTATAAATAGATGAAGATTGAAGAAGAAATTCGCTGCCATTCGTTGCCAATTCCGAAACAAATTCAAGGATGACATATGAGGACATCCAGCAGTCGAGACTTGGGGAATATCCTTTACCTTGTTTAAGCAGTATCCAGTAAGAGGTAGGCTTAATTTTCAAGCTACTGTAAGGTAGTAAAATGAACTACTTACAGTGCAAGGTTTATTTGAATAAGAACTGAACAGCTCCCACTCTGCTCCCTAGGTTTCCCCACATTCTATCGAACCACCTCATATTTCTAGAAAAAGAATATCTCAACTCTGGTGACACCTCCGCCTTTAGTTACAGACACCATGTCCTCGACACCTCCACGCCCGCCTTACGATGCCGAGCTAGCAGACGTATTATCCACACTTGGCTTTCCTCATACAATGACTACGGAGCATATCAAACCTATGAGAGGAGTCAACGCCAGTGCGGATCCCGCTAAATTCAACGAACACTACGTCCACAAGGAGGTTACGAGACCCGGCCCTGGTGGTGACCTCATCCTGTCGGTGTTCCAAAAATGATCTCCAACTCCACAGCCGACTGCAGCCATCTACCACATACACGGAGGTGGAATGATTATAGGCAATCGTTTTGCGGGCGTCACCGAGATTCTTGGATACATACAAGACTTTGACGCGGTTCTTGTATCGGTGGAATACCGCCTGGCGCCTGAAAATCCGGATCCGGCTCCGATTGAAGACTGCTTTGCAGGACTAGAATAGGTATCTGCCAATGCAGCCGAGCTGGGGGCCGACCCAAACAGGGTCATCATCGCAGGCTCGTCTGCAGGCGGCGGCCTAGCAGCCGGAGTCTCGATCCTTGCCCGCGATCGTGGAGGTCCAAAGATATATGCCCAGATGCTGCTGTGTGCTATGCTCGACGATCGGAATCAAAGCGCCTCAAGCAAGCAGTATGTCGAAGTAGGAACGTGGAGTCGAGGAAGCAATCTCATGGCGTGGAGATGCCTGCTCGGGGAACGGCAAGGAGGCGACGACGTGAGTGTTTACGCCTCACCTAGCCGCGCGACCGATCTGTCGGGCTTGCCAACTGCTTTTATCGACGTCGGGGCATCGGAGGTCTTTAGAGACGAGGATGTCGCTTATGCATCGCGGTTATGGGAGTGCGGCGTACAAGCGGAACTGCACGTTTGGCCGGGTACGTTCCATGCGTTTGAGCTCTTGGCCCCGGGTGCGGCCGTGTCTGTTGCGCGCTTAAGGCACGAGGAGATTGGCTGAGACGGATTTTGTCCCAAGGAAGCTGATGTGGATCTATACGAAATGAAGGTTGGCCGAAGGAATGTACGTGTACAGCCACGTGTCAACCCTATCCAGTTTCATGGTTGAAGGCAGTTTGACTACACGCTGTTTTGGCCCGATAGATGATGTTTCGGGAACCCTAAGCCGTAGCTCGATCCACTTCCAGATGATGCTTGAATTCAGTCTTATTAGGAGCGGATATTCAAGCGCTCGGTTTCTCAACTGCTACGTGCGACCTGGGGACGAAATTAGACCGTCTGTCGAACACTGTCTTCTGTTAGTCCTGCATGAGATTCCCTTCGCTCTAGGAGGTGAATGAGATTTCGAAAGAATTCCAGCACCTTCTGATTGATACTCGTGAGTGATTTGTTCATGCAGTTTAGGAACGCGGCTGCTGAATTGTCATGTGGCTCGTCCCCAATAAATAAGAAAACAACACGGCGTGGATTCATCCACTTTCCGGACATGGTACGGCATTTTTCGTGTAGTCGTGGCCCGACCGGACTTTTCGGATGGGACGGATCGGCGACTTAAATACGGGCCACGGCCACGAAAACCTCGACGCTGGACCGAATTAGAGCTCAACCCCTGTCTTTCACATGTCAAGCTCGTTGAGCCGCATCCTGTCAGAATGTCCTTCTTGGCGCAGACCCCTGGTGCCAGAGCTCGTTCCTCGGCACATGCAGCTGCATCAGATGACACCGACGATGCAAATAGTAAGTGGTTCCACCATGACGAATCTGGATCTGGTGACGATAAGGCAGATTCACACAAAGGAGCAGCAGCAGCCGAGAGTTGGCTGTCACGTCATGTTGCGGAATGGCCATCCGAAATAAACACACCGGCGATTCCGACGAGATCAAACGAAGCGCGAGACAGGGGTCGGGATAATATATATCTACACCGCCAGCACCTGCGTCACCAAGTTGCCGGTCCATCTAGATCCCCAATGACCCTAGTCATAGATTCCACCCCTGGACGCCCTTTCGATTCTCCGAGCCGATGATTAATGGAAGCCAAGCACCGATGAGCGACGACGAAACCCTTGGACCATGCCCGAGACGCATGTCCGTATGGAGTCTCCTGCTCGACCAAGCCCGCGTCGACGATCCCGTGCTACATCACCAATACCGCGGAAAGGGAACCGCCGAAGATCCCTACATTGTGGCCTGGATACCCGATGACCCAGGAAACCCTCACAACTGGCCGACATGGCTGCGGTGGATGATCACCGTGGTCTCGGCGTTTACGTGCTTCGTTGTCGCCTTCAGTTCCAGCGCATATACTGGTGAGCCGCCCCGTACACCAGCAGTTCATCAATCAATACTGGCAATTAGTAACCGGGATTCAGGAACCATGACGGAGCTCATGGTACACTTTGGAGCGAGTGACACGCTGATCACCGCTGGCGTCTCGTTGTACGTTTTGGGATTTGCTCTCGGCCCTCTCATTTGGGCGCCGTTGTCCGAGATGTACGGCCGCCAAATTGTCTTTGCCTTCAGCTACGGAGCATACGCCGTGTTCAGTGCTGGTTGCACGGCCGACAACGGTGTCGCAACCCTTCTGGTTCTTCGTTTCTTTGCTGGTGCCTTCGGCTCGTCGCCCCTGACAAATGCTGGAGGCGTCATTTCGGATGTGTTTGAAGCCAACGAGCGAAGCATTGCCATGGGCGTATTCTCGCTCGCGCCAGCCATGGGACCAACCTTTGGCCCTTTCATCGGCGGTTATCTTGGCATGGACGAGGGCTGGAGATGGGTTAGTCCCCTTTTCAAGCCAGATTTGGATTCCTCAGCTGACATCAAGTGACAGGTCATGGGCCTCATGGCCATTCTCGCAGGTTTCGCTTGGATGCTGGGAGTCTGCTTGGTTCCCGAAACGTACGCACCCGTTATCCTCAAGAAGCGCAGCCAAGCCTTGTCGAAAGAAGTAGGAAAAGTCTTCAAGACGGAGCTCGAAGTGCAGGGCGCGAGCTCGACACCAGCGCAGATTGTCAGGACCGCCCTTTACCGCCCACTAGCTCTCCTCTTCGCCGAACCCATCGTTCTTATCCTGTCGATTTACACTGCGATTCTGTACGGCACACTATACATGCTCTTTGGAGCTTATCCGGTTGTGTTTCAGCTCCAAAGAGGTTGGTCGCCTGGCAAGGGAGGATTGGCCTTTCTTGGCATCGCCGTCGGCATGTTTGCAGCCGTACCGGCAGTCGCTGTGATCAACCGGTGGTACGTCAAGAAAGCAGCAGAAAGCAAGGGACCGCCAGCACCTGAGCTGCGGCTACCAGGTGGAATGATTGGCAGCATCGCGCTTCCAGCTGGAATGTTTTGGTTCGCCTGGTCAGTGGCCTACTCTCTCTGTGCTCCAGGCTCCCATTAACGCGCTCTACTTAATAGGACAACATACTCTTCGGTGTACTGGCTATCCCCAGTCGCAGCAGGCGTTCCTTTCGGGTTTGGCCTAACGCTCATCTTCACGGCCGTCTTCAGCTACCTGATCGACGCCTACACCATCTATGCCGCATCCGCTCTTGCGGCCAACACGGTCCTCCGATCGCTATTCGGAGCAGCTTTTCCTTTATTCACACGACAAATGTACGATAAACTCGGGACTCAGTGGGCCAGCTCATTGCCTGGATTCCTTGCTCTGGCGTGTGTGCCTCTGCCCTTTGTGCTATGGAAGCATGGGCCGGCGATTCGCAAGAAGTGCAAGTACGCTGCTAGAGCTGCCGCGGCGTCAGAGATGGACGAGAGGATTGATAATTGATAAGAAGAGGAGGAGAGAAGAAGAGTGCATATAAACTTAGATTTAGAGACTAGAAGCTAGAGCGACTTGGGTAGATTTGGGATTGGACTGGTTTGCATTCGTTGCTACATTATTCATTGTTTCATTGCCGACTGGGACGGCTGGTATAGATTTAATTAATCAACACAAATCGGCTGCTCAAGCGTCTGCCGCCCCATCATCGGGTGCGATGATGTGATTACTTCTCGCAGCCTTTTGCCTCCTCCACTTCCACCCGTAGACTCTCAGTACAATAAGGAGTGGGACGCAAATGATGCCAACGGCTGCCCATATCGTACAAGCCCAGCCAATCCCAACAGCCTGGATTAATGGCTCTAGGGATGCAACCCCTCCAGCAGCCATGGCACAGCGTACCAAATTGTAGCTAGCCTGGGCCGTAGCGCTTTGCCCATGGTTGAAGTCGGTTAACAAGGTGCCGCAGAGCACAAAGATAGCGACCTGGGCTCCACCGGACAAAAACTGTAGCACTAGAGGCACTGCAATGTGAACGCCTTTGTGGATTGACCATCCGTAGAGGGATGCGTCGGGTACTTTAGCTGGAGGAGTACGCCCGTGGTCCATGTGAAGAACCCAGTACTCTTGCTCGCCGATGTTTAGAGATTGCAGTTCCAAGGCCCGCCTATTACACCTCCGCTTTTGGGGCTATCACGAGTGCAAGCAGCCGACGTGGTTGGAGCAAAAGCGTCTGACGTTGACTTAGGTGAATGAGCTTAACGCAACACTTCCTCTTGACAGTGAATGGGGTTGTAGGTGCCTTCATGCCTACATCCCAGGAACGATCGGGTCAGAGCCTAGAGAGGACTGGAAGCTCGAAATGGCCCTTATGGTACAGCTTTACTGCGCCTTCCCCCCAACTTTATTCTCCCTCGTATCCTCGCGGGTACTTATCGACAAGACGCTGCATCTCTGTAACAGCCCTGTAGTTAGGGTCAATAAACTTGGAACAGTTAAGAACTGTAATGGGGAAGCACTCACATCTCACGAAACGTCCCATCTTGTATCGTAGTGCCCTCCAGCTGCCCAGGTCGGCTTCGTTGTGACCCCAGAAAGCACACGAGTCAAAGACCATGATATGGCCCGTGTTCTTATCAGTCATGCAGTTACCAGGCCACAGATCCGAATGTATTAGAGTCGGCTGAATGGAGTTGGCTCCCGTTTCGAGTGGGCGCAATAGTCGTGGAATGAATGACCTTGGCGTATAAGGCCTCTTTGAGAAGTTCCAGATTTTCGTCTTTTCCGTGCGCTTTCTCCTCGACTGTAAACATCCGCCGCATGGCTTGGGTGAACCAAACTTCCCAAGATGTCTGCCATGTATTGTCGTTGGGGATATAGGCGAGATGGGTTGACACCTGAAACCCATATTTGCCCGTTGGGGAATTGCCCATGCTATCTTTGTGGATTTGGGCAATGACGGAGACGAACTCTTGGGGCTCTGGGACCTTGTCTACCATGTCATGGAAGTGGCTGAAGTAGAACCACATGTCAGGATCCGATTGACAGCAGCCCCATGCCAAAGGTTTAGGGACGTTTGAAGGGCTGTAATGATAGAATAAGGTTTCGGACTCGAAGCTACCCTCCATCATACGTCGGCCCTCGCCGCCTGACTTGGACTGATTAGCCGCGAGTTAGTTAGCATTACTCGGAGAACATGACAACTTAGGGTAGTCTTGCTTTCATGAAGAAGTTGGCGATGGAGCCATCCTCAAGCTCGCATTCGATTCGGACCGTATGCACCCAAGGACTGACCCCTGAGGGCAAAATGGAGAGTACCTTGACCCTGGCTGGCAAAGCTGCAGATAATGGAGGGACGCGGTCAGCACCATGAGCGTTTAGCGCTGGTAGGGTGCAGTAGATACCTAAGATGACATTAGTGTCCAACGTCTTGGAACTCGATGCCGAGACCCCAAGACTTGAGGGCTTTGTAGCGACTAGCGTAGATGTCGCTTCAAACATGGTGAATGGTTGGCGGCCTTGAGGGGCGAGAATGTGTGAGTGACAATGTGTGAAGAATCGGAGAGAGATGCGATGAGAGAACCTCGGGACTGATGAGGGGTTAGGCGAGACTTTAGTCAGCCAGTGGCTTGAATCTTAGATGTTTGTGTGTGTGTACTTGGTTCCAGCTGAGGCCAAGAGTTGGTCCGCGTGATTCTGCACAAGCCCACGGGAACTTCCCGTGGGAGATGCTCGTTGTCAAGGCAATCGATGAGCACACCATACGTATCGCGATGTCGTGGCGGATGAGGAGATATGCTATTGCGAGAGTCATCTCGAGGTGGGCGTAGAGGTCCATCCATACGCTTCCTCGAAACGAAACAACCCCCTCAAACCCAACTTCTGGAAGGTTGTTCCAGAGCTTCAAGTTTCTGCTAGAAATATCTGCAGCCATTTGGTCACATTGATAGTGAATCTAGAGGTTAGGTTGCACATCAGACGATATGGTTTCTTCCTTGCCAGCAAAGAGAACTACGAGAGTTAGCGCTTTGTCAGATGCTGTATTTCGCCATTTGTCTGTGTTCGCCGGATGACTCACACACCAACCCACAAATATGCACCCGTTGTATATGACCGACTTGTAATACCTGCTATCACTTCTCATTCTTGCAGCAAACATTACTGCAATCATGGCGTCTTCAAAATCCGAAACACAGCAAGCTCCATTTGCACTTCTCACGCCTCGACTCATCATCGTGCCAACGCCGACGGCAATCTCTTTTCCCTCATACCGCGCTCTTTACGGAAGCCTGCATGGAAACGCTTCCTTCTGCGAGATGGCCTTTGGTCATCATCTTTCTCCGATGGAATTGAGCGATGAGCAGACGCACGATATGATTAAGACCAGGGATATCATCCGCTGTTGGGAAAGGAGGGGAATGGGCGATTTTGCAGTTGGTGTTCGTGCAAAGACGGAGGACACGGCTAGCGCGGTGTATGGAAAAGGCAGGCCTCTAGGGAGCGGGAGTAACGAGGTGTGGATTTTCGATGGAGAGGTGTACAATGAATTGGTTGAGTCGGGTGTGCAACCGTTGGAACACGTCGAGTGGGCGGGCTATGCTGGCGTTCGTGACGCCACCACTACGTCCATCCCCATCCAGGATGATGGCTATGCACCGATGGAGCCGTGGCAGGAGATGATCGAGCTTCGGTACGGTGTAGGACTGAACCACTGGGGACAGGGCATAGCCAAAGAAGCTGCAGAAGCGGTCATGCAGTGGGCTTCCAGCGAGAGAGGAGCAAGGCGGTTTATTGCAGAGACGGAGAAGGAGAACACGCGAAGTGGAAGGGTGCTGGAAAAGATGGGATTTTGTTTGAGTGGGACGAACTACTGGAGGGAACCGAGTGAGTTGGAGTGGGAAAGGATTCCACAGTAGTCGAATACATCAGTACCTGTTGAGGTTCAGTCGTGTATATGTGCATACATCAGAAATAGAGATTGCTTGCAAGCTGCGGCTTCCTTGATACCCCTAATTCCCAGCGATGATGCTAGAGCATCCTTTGCCAAGGCTTCGCTCTCCGCGGACGGCCGGACGATCAGTGTGGTCTTGGCCCATTGGATGCTGACACGCCAAGGAGTAGCTGCCTGCTTGGTACCCAAGTTGATTCGTCTGCATTCGTAATTAATGACGCATATTCTTATCTGCTTGATGGGATGCCTCTTGGTAGTTTTGGAGTATATCACGAGGAGGAATCGCGCGCCTGGCACAAACTCAACCTTGCACCACACATTGCTGCAATTATTCTATCCCAGACAACTACCAACGACCCAAGCATACTATAAGGGCCACCATTGATTGAACAAAGGTATGAAACCTGAGCAAAATTGCGCTATGATACCGTGATGGATGTATGAAGCGATCATGCTAACGACTCTAGTTTGGTGAAGAACGACAAGAGAATGAACTCCAAAACCGTCTCCAAATTGGTTCAAGACGCCATTCGTGAGCGAGACCAGACATTAACCAAACTAAGCAACACCACCAGCAAAAAGGACGACCTTGTAGGTGGCCTCGTCAGAGTAGCGGCAGCGTGCGTCGGCTTCGTGTCGGAGGCAGCTCACTATCGCCGAGAAAGGAAGAAGACAGTAGACGAAGTTTCAGGTCATCAGCCAGATGAGCTAGTCGATGCACCTGCTGCAGAACAGCTCAACGAGGCTATCTGGACAATCGATGATGCAGGACGAGGACCAATGGCAGACGAGACAAGTCCGCCGTCACCCAAGGAGCCAGAAACCCTCGTCGAAGCATTTCTCAAAAGACACCCCTATGAAGGCGACGTCAACCCGCAAGATACCCTCACGTCACCGGTGATTTTGGTGCAAAGACGCCCAAAGACGCGATCTCGAGGGTTTGTGTCAGGGTACGCTCCGCTTTTAGCCGACGTTGGAATTAGCCAGGAGACCTTTCTCGACTTTATCGACACATTCAACAAGGCACTGGAGCCTAATCCGTACCTTTACGCCATCAACCTGGCCGGCTTTGCAGACTTGGTCTACCCCGAGCCCATCATGATGCTTCTTGGGTTCGGAATCGGCATCGCTACTGATGCAACCATGGAGGCGCAGAGTCGTTTCCGGTCCAACAAGTTCTTGGACCGCGTCAACGAGGAACTTTTTATCCCGCGAGGCCTAGTATGCTTGGTGGTGACTTGGAAGCCCGATGCCGATGACGGTGAGCTCATGACAGAAGTCGGTTTTGACGGGAAGGTGGCTGGACCTCACCCTGATTTGCGCATTGTCCAAGAGATGAAAGATGTTCTGACACAGAAAACGTCGACCGATGAGGGTCTCCGAAACTTCTGGGAACAAATGCAATGGCTGATGAAGCCTTCTAGCGGCACCTTCAACTGGGCTGAACCGGCACCACTTGTCTTGCCGTCGCTGGATCAGGCAGTGAACACGCGGCACAGCGTCAGAGATGGAAAGAAGAAGAATGCAGTTGATCGAGCAGAGAAGTGGCTTGATGAGTACATGGACAGACGTGCCCAAGCCAAGTGGATAGAGAAGAATCGCGACCTCCCGACGAGCAACTTGCTTCCGAAACCAGAGTTTCGATCGCGGTATGCGGACCCGAACCATCCAGCTTCGAGTGGCGATGTTGTGGCTTTCGTTACTGGGCGTCGTTGGCAGCATGGACAAGGAAAGGCTTCCAACAGTGACGCTAGAGATGATAGAGCTGAGCTCGCGTCTGATGGAAACGATGAGGTGGTGAAACCCACGGAGAAGAAAGACAAGTCCAGATCTTCAGGAAGCGGCAGTAGTAAAACCCAGGTCGGTGGACTGACGAGTTTGTTACAGAAGGTAAGCGACATGCACTGATCTAGATTTCTTGCTAACTAAAGCCACAGGATGTTTTGTACCTTGTGGTTGTGAATCTTCCTTCGCAGGAGTCGATGGACAGTGAAAGCAATACGCTATAGCGCACCTTGAGGACGGACGCACCTGTGCGATAGTCGAAGATGACCAAGGCTATTTCATAATGGGGATGCCGAGCGTTTGGTCATTCTTGGGGTTTTGACTCAGGGTATAGCATGATATCGCTCGAAACGTTTACTAATAACGGCGTCGTTGGAATGTCTGTCTCTTGAAAAGACTAAGAGAATGAAGGCTATACAACAAGTATGGAATGGCGCCCATCTTTGTACTTGACGCACGGCAGCACCTTCTCATCCGCTGTCTTGGATGTCAAAACCTTCCCAATCTTGTCTCCGTCTCCTCTTAGCAATCCTATACGTTCAAATGTTCCTTTGCCAGCATCGACTACCTTGAACAGCAAAGCTTCCATATGCACACTCAGCACTTGGTCGGGCCCATCGTAATACTCCCTGGCTGGCATGCAGTACAGCAAGTTCTTCTCATTCTCCTCCGCAAAGTTCTCCTGTGGGACGTCCAGAGATACCCCCCACGAATTTGTCGACTCGTCCTTTGTGATTTCAAGACCATTGACAACAACGTCCCACATCCGATAGCTGTTCTGAACAGCGGGTCGACGGAGCAGCTTCACTGGTTTTAGCGAGCCGCTCAACTGCAGCCAACCGCCACGAACTGCCCCCGTCTTGTCTTCAGTGACATACTCGAGCTTGTACTTGTCGGCTCGGATCAGTAGCGTACTAGTGATGTCTGTGTCCCCCATTTGTACTTTCCCCTTCACCGACGCCCAGGACCAGCTTGGCGCAACGTACGTCTCGTAGCGCGACGTCTCGCCTGTCGGCCGGCTCGGGCCGTAGGGCCGCACAGTCGTCTCCATGTTGAGGCACCAGAGCAGCTCGTGCTCGAAGAACCTGTGCGATATGCCCGCGACATACTCGTCTTCGAACACGGCGCCGATTTGCTTCATGATTGCTGAGAACGCGACCAGCTTGTCGCTAGGGTAGCTGAGTTCGCAAGCGGAGTAGGTTTCAACGAGGCTCGACCATGGAGCGTATCCCCGGTCCTCCCAATGGTCGTACATGAGGTCTTCCTTTGGTACTCGACTTCGTTCATCCGTAAAATCCATCTTGAACCCCATACTAGGTGCGCTACTCCTGAGCCCGCACGGTGCCACCTCCGCGGCGTCCCTCTCTCGACATTCCCAGAAGAGCTGCTGCGCACCAAAATGCAGACCCCGTGGCGACATGAAGCGCTCCTGCAAGACCCATCCCCGGGTGTTGATGCGTGCATCTGCGACTTGGTCCCAGAATGTGCAGTCACTGATGACATACTTGTGGACAAATGTCTCGTTGGCTGGCGGGCAATCGGCATGAAACGCTCTTTGATGTCTCACGCTCTTGAAAATGGCCTCAGTAGACGCGAAAGCCACGTCGCCTGGATCTCGCACGGCGAAGATCGAGTGAGAGCTGTCTGGTGTCTCGGCGGCCACAATGTTGCATATGGAGTTGAGGTAAATCTTGTGCATTAGCGATGTTTCTCTATTCCAATCGGAAAGGTCGTGCTCGTCCTGGAATATGCACATGGCGTCGACCCAGAAATAGCGCACGCCAATCTGGCGTGAAACAAGCAAGGCATCTTGGAATGTTTGCGGTAGGGTTGAGAGTGGCACTCCCCCAAGTAACTCCGGGTATGACACCTTGTTTAAAGTCAAAGAGTGCCCTTTGCCCCAGGAATGACTGAGTGTTGTATAAGGTCCCGTAGGGGCTTTTGTTTGCGTCTCGATGAGTTGCACAGTAGAGCCGGAAGTGTCAAGAGGTCCGGAATCGAGAAGGCGGGTCGGATACCAGCTGCCGTGACCAGGAGAGTTGCATTCGGTATGATTCTCCAGACATTCGTCAAACCATCTTTTCGCCTGTGATAAAGTCTCTGATGACTTTGTGCTGTCTGAAATGATTGGGACTTGGGGGCGATTGACTCCTCCATCCTTCTCTCCGTCTTTGACTATTCACTCGTTATCGAGGATCCTTAAAAAGGCTTGAGGATATATCTTATTATTCTTACTTCGTTCAGCTCGGAACCAGGTAGAACGCTGAAAGTCTCGAACCTTCTCCAACAACCTCGGGCTCAACTGAAGACTGAAATCGAGCTCATCCGGATTATTCATAGCCGAGATCTGCATCGACAAGAGTTCAGGGACCTCGGGCGCATTCCCTGCAGTAGAAGATGCGGCTTCAAAAATAGTCTTTCGTTCTTCTGGAGTGAACTTGGACCAAAAAGCAACACATACCAAGCACTTGGCGTCGAGGGAGCTTTGAAGGCTCTGCGTAGTGGTGTGGTGCGGGGAGTGTTGGGAATAATATTCGCCTGACCAGATGGGTTCCCATTCAGCTGCGCGCGTGAGGATCTGGTGGCAAGTTGGGCAGATCATTGTTGAATGCGATGAGTTCAGAGCCGAGTTTCTGAAGAGAAAAAACATGAGCTGGGAGAGGGCTTTCATGGGGTTTTATCCGTCTATAAAGAGGGGAAGCGTGTTGGTCGAGCCAAGAAACTAGGGGCGACGTGTTGGCTGAGTGTTTTGCACATCCTCTCTTAACGCTGTTGCCAGCCTAAATATGTGGGTCTCGGACTAAAGATAGCTTCTGAATCACGCGATTAATTTAGATGCGACTTGTAGGATTCAACTATCCATCGCAGATCGGGGAAGCAATGCGATTTCTAGAAACAACCTAAGCCTAGGAAACGCTGTTTGTATCGATTGAGAGGACAGTTTGTAGAAGAGGGCAAACATGAACACAGGCTAGGCAAGCTTGGAGCTCAACTGCAATCATCTGGGCACGAAACCGCGCCCCAGAGCCGACCGCGACGCAGTAGTCTAGCACAAACTGTGGAACGGCATGTGTGATTCCGGGACTCTTCCTTAAGCCCTCTGTGGCCTTGACCGTTTATTAGTCAGAGTTGACTTGAAACAGGGAAGAAAGATTTCGCATCCTATACGACCAGATTTAGTCTAGAATAAGATCAGTCTGATTTACTGGCAATACAATTTGATGGGCGAGACGTGTCAGCCGTTAAAATCATCGATAGATGTGTTGCGTTTGGGGCGGTACGGTTCCGTGTTAACCACGAAGAATAGCTACTTCCCCATTTCAATTCCGAACGTTTAGGTAAGCGAGCCAAAATATCACTTTAATTCAACTCATGCTACTAAAATAACTCAAACTGCACTGCCCACTATGGTATAATCACTTTGTGGAAAGTATTGCTTTGCGTTGTCTCGTTCTAATGATGGGTTGGGTAGTCCCGGGTAGCTCACGTGACGCTTTGGCAGGGGTCAAATGCCGTCATTAAACCACGGTGATAGCTCCACCACACCTTCGGCCGCTCATCCAGGCTAGCTTCATTCACCCCTGCAGCCATCTGCATAACTTCCAAACCCAGACAACCGTTTATTCATACAAGAGCGAACATGACCCAGATGACCTCAGACAGAGTCAAGATCATCGGCGGAAAGAACAACTTCTGGATCTGGTCAGAGACACATGGATTCGATCTCACCCACCCTCGCGAACCACCCGACGCGCCCATCTACCCTCGAATCCCACTAGCGACAGCAAAGGAGCAGGCCACCATCGATCCCCTCAAGACTGCGCTCGTCATCGTGGACATGCAAAACTACTTCCTGTCGCCTCTTCTCGGTCGCCCCCCCGATAGCCTGGGTCTCAAGATAGTGGACAAGCTGCTGGGCCAAGTCATTCCAGCGTGTCGAAGAGCCGACATACCCATTGTGTGGCTTGGCTGGGGCTTGGAGGAGCGCGATCTCGATGACATGCCGCCGAGTATCGCCAGGGGATATGCCTTCCCACTCGACAAAAACTTTGTTGAACCCAGGTTCCTGGGCAGCCTCGGCGACGACATTGGCCAGCTGAAGCTCGACGACGGCGCAGTCATCGAGGCCGGTCGCGTCATGATGCGCGACCAGTGGAACACGGCATTCTTCCCTGCGCTGGCCAAAGCGGCGGAACCTCGAGACATTTGGATCAACAAGAATCGTCTATCTGGGTTTTGGGGCGGCACGGGCATCGAGGAGGTTTTGCGCAAGCGAGGCATCAAGACCTTGCTGTTCTCTGGCGAAAACACGGACCAGTGTGTCGCAGCCACCATGCAGGACGCGTATACCAAGGGCTGGGATTGCCTCATGCTGAGCGATGGCTGTGCAACGACGAGTCCGGAGTTTGCAACCAAGTGTGTCGAGTACAACTGCCGTGATGGCTGGGGGTTTGTCTTGACTTGCCAGCAGCTGATTGATGGCATCGATAACATGCAATCTGCGCCCGGTTCCTAGATCAGCGGTGGACAGATGGACGGCCATGATACAGGATTCTGTACTTGACCACGTCGTGGTGATTGCTATACAAAAGATACAGTTTGAGCAATTGTAGGGATTGCGCGTCCCACTTTTGACAATCCGGAGAGTGTGAGTGAATGTGGAGAAGACAAAAGGTCGAAAGACGGAGCACCGGGGAGCAATTCTTTAGCATTTAATTTCTCCATGCGGCCCTTGCCGATCTGGATTTGCTGCTCCGCCTCCGCTTCATTCACGGACGGGAGCTGAACGCGGCGACACGGGGCAATCCCTGTCCACTACCGAGGCGTCGGACGCGACCTCCTTTTGTCCAGGGCGAGCGGATTCATGCCCAATTTCAGTCATTGTCCGGTGACGTACCGTCAAACTCTGTCTTTGTCATTCCAAATGGCTTCCATACTGCCGAGACGAGGGACGGCAGCTGGAACGACGGAAAGACACGCCACCTTTTTCCTCGTCGTTTTGTAGGGGGTTTTGAGACGATTTCAGAATGCTGCAAGGGCCAGGCGAACAAATCGCAAGCCAAGACGTGCATTGTAGACGGTTTGAGAAGCCTCACATCAAGCATCTCAGCTACCGTCGGGCTTGGGGATCCGCGGCTCCCGGCTGGACCTATCGCCATCAACGCCCTGAATAGAAAGGCCGGATAGTTGAGCCGTGGAAAAAGTCCCAGCTATTTCGCCATCTGTGAAATGCCGAATGCAACCACGGGACACGGGAATGAAACAAAAGAAACACCGGATCAAAATGCTAAAAAAGAAAAGGCGGTTTGAGGCTGGGCATCGTTGGGCGCCGGCGTGCGGGTGGCCCCGAGACATCCGCCGCTTGTCACCGCAGGCTCACCTGCAAAAGCAAGGAAAGGACTCGTTGGTGAAACGCTCGTTCTGCGTGGTACCGGCAGAAGAATCGACGTGGACAAGGGTCCTAGAACGGCTGGTGCTAAACCGCCAAGCGCCAAAGAAGCTTTCCGCACCCCGGCTTGACGAGGACTCAGACAATCTGGAACAGCTGTGCAAAGTCAAAATCCGGGCTAATTCATGCTAATTTCGCTGATGTCAACACAATGCTCCTCTATAATAATTTCGGGGCCGTCACTTCTGGAGAGGCTTTTGGGATCTGACAAGCAGGTGGGGTTTCGACACTCTTTCTCGCGCCACCGTGTTCAACTACTCAACCATGGAGCAACGATCCGGTCCTTCGCCCAGAGGCTCCTCGAGCCTATCGGGAAGTGTATTTCTCATCTCCGGAGATGGGCGAATTCTCCACCTGCCGATGCCGAGCAACTCTCCCAGCGACCCGTTGGGCTGGAGCACTGCAAAGCGAGTCACGGCGCTGGGTGTCTTGGTGTTTTACTCCATCGTGGTCATGTCAAACGTCCAGGCAGCGAGCTTGATGTACAAGCAACTATCTGAAGAATTCAACAATGAGGTATTATTGCAAAGTCGAAACTGCCATGGACTCAATACTAACAACACCATTCAAGGCTGGCCAGGACGTCCCTCTAAATCTCCTGGTCTCGGTCCCAAGCACTCTCTGTCTTGGCCTCGGCGTCTTCTTCTGGGTTCCGCTCTCTTTGGCATCTGGGCGGCGGCCGGTGTTTTTGTTGGCCTGTGTGACTTTGATGCTGGGAACCTTGCTTGCAGCGGTCGCAAACAGCTTCGGTCTACTTCTGGCTGCCGTGTGTATCCAGGGATTTGCAGCTGGATTCGCTTTGAGCACCGTAAGTTACTCGCACAAATAACCGTCCGTTGATGCGAGCTAAGATCTACAGGGCCTTCTCATGACTATCGACTTGACATTCATCCATGAACGACCAATGGCCATTGCCAGCTTCTGGGGCGTGGGCGCCGCAGCTTCGCTCGTGACGTTGCGACTCGTCCCCGTCATGGGAGCGACTCAATGGCGGCACTACTACTGGTTCGCCCTCACCCTTTCCTTGACATGCACCATCCTCGCGTTCTTTCTCGTCCCGGAGACGTACTTTGTCCGCCCTGCCGTCGCCTTTGACGGTCGCATATTGGTGCAGGACGGTTCGGAGAAGATCAGAATCTACGACGACTGGGAAGAGGTTCCTGGTGGAAAGCCTCTTCCCCACGTGCCTGACTACAACCCAACGATCTGGAAACGGATAACACAGAGGTTCACGATACAAACCACTGGTGGTGGCTGGAAGCAGATGGGATCATCCTACGTGCAAGTTCTGCTTTGGATTTGCAATCCCCTGGCGTTTTGGGTAGCGATGCTCAGTGCTCTCAACTTCGGCGGCATGCTCTCCATCGGCATGACATATCCCGTCGTCATGGCGTCACCACCCTACAATCTACCCGGAAACACTATTGCTCTCGTCAACCCAATATCCGCGATTGGGGCACTTCTGACAGTCCTAACCACTTACATCACCGTCCCCCGCGTGGCGATGCGCTTGACACGCAAGAACGGAGGCGTCAGGGACGCGGAACACTACCTGGTGGCCTTTTTGCTGCCGACGATAGCCGGAAGCGCGAGCGTCGTGCTGTACGGTCTCACGGTCCATTTCAGTTGGGACTTTCGCTGGATCTTTGTTTCCTACGTCCTCAACTCTTTCGCAGCTGCCGGTCTCGGCGCTGCAGCCACGCTGTGGGTCACCGAGGCGTTTCCTCGCGGCACCGCCTCTGCGCTCATGGTCGTGGGCGGATTTGGATACATCTTGAGTTTTGGCCTGAGCTACGCGATTCATCCGTGGGTCGAGGCCCAAGGCTACCTGGGCGCAAATGTTCAGATTGGAGGACTCATCGCTCTTGTTGGAGGTGTTGCGGTGCCGCTCGTGTTCTGGGGGAAGAGCTTGCGGCAGTACATCCACAGCAAGTGGGCGCACTATGATGGGGATATGCTTCGGCCGCAGGGATGAATGGCTATCTCTTTCAGGTGTCGTATGCTTGTGGCTATTATTTGGTGTTGGTCTCACCCCCCTCTACTCTCTTGACTTTGCTTGTCACATTTCCTTGACTACAGTCTCTCTTCACGACTTCAATATTTCCTTAAGCGATACAAATACCACTTATTTTGATTTTCTTTAACAGTGCTTCTCCTCACGAGCCGGCTTTAGCAACTTTCTTCGAGTTGGTTTAGTGACGCTCTTGAGCAACAGTGCCGCGAAAGTCAGCTATGAAAGTACTACATAATTCATGAATCTCTAGTTAGACCTGCGTCTGTAGCTGCCCTCCCTGCAGCACCCTGGGATTCCTTGATCCCAACCGTGTCTAGCCGAGCGATCATAATGGCAGCAACATACCCCAACCTTTCTCCATTCTTCAGGGGCTGACAGACATGGGTTAGTGATTTTCCCCATGGCTAGCACCTCCTATTGATGGGACGGATGACACATATCTGATCCGGTGAGGTTAGCGCTTCCTCTGGCTCTCGACCGGGCTTACATGGTCTCTGCCCCACAACCCCATTCTTGAGTCTCGACACGACATTGACTGATTGGGCTCATCCCAGTTTTGAGGATCGCTTTTGAAACTATGGCTTCTGTTGAGGACGAGTCTGTCATCCTGCATGGTGAGCTCGGGTTACTACGGCCGCTAGATGGCCCTGAGGGTGACTCGAACTGGGAGCCGGCTACTCTCGGAGGCTACAATCCCGTGCAAAAGTTCCGACATTATTCCGGCTTCCCTGCTCCTGCACCTCAACCTTCCGATGCGACCGCGTAGCCTCGATAACTTCAACGCGTATTAATTCAAGAACATTATACCTCTAGTGCACCTAAAAACATATTATAGTCCTTATAAAAGGACAAAGATTATAATAATATACAAATTTAGTATTTCCCTTGATTTAATTATAGCTAAGGAGAGAGTTATAAAGTATATAATATTTAGTATTATCTGCTAGTATAAATACTAAAATAGTATAAAGAGTCTTCTATACTCTAGGTATCTAACTATCCTTATTTTAAGGGATAAAAGTTATATCCTTAGAATTATTAATTCTAAGCCTTTTATTATAACTAGCTAGCTTCTTTATAAAAGTAGTACTTATTACTATAGAATAACTTTAATATAGTAGTTAATTAAGTAGGGTATCTAATATTACCTTATAAGCTAGTACCCTTTTCTTAGTGAAGAAATAGCTAAATTATACCTAGATTTTACCCTAAAATATATTAATAAGCTAGCTAGCTTCTAGTATACTTAGATTTTCTTAGATAAGATCTTAATTAACTATAATAATAGTAAAAGAAGATACTAAGCCTTTATAAAATATATAAGTCCTATACCCTATCTTTAAACTATAATTCTAACTATACCTAGGGTAAGAGACTTAAGAAAAAGAATATATAGCCTAAGAAGCCTTAAATAAGGTATTTATAGATGTTTTTCAGTACCTTTACCCTTAATTATACTATCGATTTAGTCCACTTAGCCAGAGACCCCAATTCCAAGTGTAGTAGTATTACAAGCTAGGTTATCTTAGCCTACCTTCAAGAATATCTTCTAAAAATTAGCAAGGAAGGAAAGGTCTTCCAATATAATAATAGACCTACCTTTATAGCCTATTTAGTCTAGAATTAGCTATATAAATATATAAGCTCTCAAGGGATTAGGCTTATAGAATAGCCCCTATACTTACCTGATCTTAATCTAATTGAGAATCTATAGGTAATCCTAAAAGAAAGGATCTATAATAGGTACCTAGACCTTATAGAGCTTCTAAAGACTTTAGCTACAAAGGAACATTTAATTAAGTATACATAAGAGCTATAGAATAAGATTAAAGATAAGGTATTAGAAAATATACTAAAATTAATACCCTAATAAATACAGGCAGTTATTAATATAAATAGGTAGTATACTAAATATTAATATATATTACTATAATCTCTAGGATCTAGGCTTTAAGGTCATTAAGGTTTAAAATTAATATGATATTATTTATATGCATAATGGCCGGTCAAAGAAGGTGGTGTGATCGAGGAAATTCGGGTGGATCTAGTGACTGTCGAAACTTTTGCACCCCTACTGTAGCGCCCAACACTATTACGTGATGTGTGAGAGCGCCGCCTTTTGGAATGATGCGGTGGGTTTGCTTTAAGAGATAGATACGGCGAGGAATAATTATCCATCTCTCTACTAAATCTTTCCCTTGATAGAGCCCCCAAGATGACTGAATTCATGACCCCCAATGCGCAGCGGCGCTGTACTTGGCAATGGTTTGCTACGGATTTCTTTTCCGCAGCCGTCGCCTCTGCGGCCGTGTCGCCGTGGGTGACCGCTATAGACAAGTGAGTACTGCCACCTTGAGATGAGAAAGAACACGAGTGGTATTTTGGTGCTTTCATCACCAAGCCCATTTTTAATCTTTCAAAAAGACCTTATCTGACCAACTGCTCGCACAGAATCGTCTACTATAGGGCTGCGACCAGCGCCTCCCTTATGTCCTGTGTGCGATCCTGGCTCAGCAAGCCTGCACCATCCATAAAGACCATGCTCATCCCTTTTCTCGTTTACTTTGGAACCTACGCGACAGCCAACATGTTCGACTCCATGCATGCCAGAGAAAACTGCATGGACCCTGCGACCGTGTCCGCTACGCCTTCCAAATTCTTCGCCACGTCTGCGGTCAGCACCGGGTTGTGTGTTTACAAGGATGGGTATTTTGCAGGAATGGCAGCAAGATCGCCGGCACCGCTGTTGAGTTATCTTCTCTTCACGACCCGGGACGTTGTCACTGTCTTCGCCTCTTTCAACATGCCAGCATGGGTCGCTCCAAAGTTGTCCCAGCTGTCCTTGCCTCACTTTGAGCCATTTTCCGTCTTCAGCTCGGAGGAGTCGAGAATGAGGGCTGCTCAGATCTTAATGCCAGCGGCGTCTCAGCTGGTCAGCACTCCTCTCCATCTGCTAGGTCTGGATTTGAGTCATCGACGATATAAACTCGGAATCCGCGAGCGAATCAGTATGGTGCGGCAGAACATGTCGTTTGCGACACCCTTGCGCATGGTGCGGATCATACCTGGCTTTGGGATCGGGAATGTTGTAAATACGAGTTGCAGGAGCTCGATGTTTGCTAGGGTTGTTTGATGACCTTTCATCAGGGTTTAAACGAGTCTCGCAGCATAATGTAAGCGCTTTATGATACATCTAAGTGATATATTTGGGTTTTATCATTCAATCTTTCGACTCGGCCACCTGAGCTGTCCAAGCTTCGAAATTTCTTCAGTCTCGCAGCTAATCTCACTGCCTTTCACATCGCGGGCCAAGGGTAGACGCACTGGCGGATATCTCACAATTGAATACTCCGGGTAGCAGCCGCGCCTAGAGCCCGCCGCACTCCTAGTAGAATACTCCGGAGGTAAGTGAGATGTCGTGCAAAAAAGAGTTTCTAGAGTACCAAGCCACTGGAGGTGGATATCTTCCACCCAGGCAGCTTACCATGCAAAGAATGGAAGTTGCTGGCAGGGTAAATCAGCCCGACCATAAGTGGTAGTGGCTCGTCGAAGGCCTATATTTTCCCGTACTTGCGTCACTATTCATGTCTTTACAAGTTTGCAGTGCACTGTTCTATTAGAAACAAAAACAGCGAAAGCCAGAAAGCAGAGGCGATGCTCTATAATTGACAGGGACTGGCGTTGCAAGCTAAAGGGCTTTTACCCTTGAGCCAGAATCCATAATTAGGTCACTCTTCCTATTCAATTCCTTTTGTTTTTATTGAAGCACACAGATGCATCGGTGTGATTAAAAAAATGGGAGCTCTGCTCATTGTATCTGTATGGACCCCCTCTCGCTGGTAACTCTTCGTTCTTCCAAAGTATCCGCTTCCCTCGCAGCTCGTGCACGTACCTAGCGGCCATACTTCATCTCGACCTATACACCTGTCGGTGCCCAGCTGGTGGCCCCAAACGATGGCTTGTTGAAGTCTGATGAC
Organism: Neonectria ditissima; assembly: GCA_001305505.1. Lineage (NCBI taxonomy): Eukaryota > Fungi > Ascomycota > Sordariomycetes > Hypocreales > Nectriaceae > Neonectria > Neonectria ditissima. The sequence continues at coordinate 118,026 of LDPL01000019.1, read as the reverse complement.
AACATATGTGTGTTGCGTGTTGAAGCCGACTGACTAGGAGCCCTGGGCGGCACAATTTGCGATAATCCGTCGCTTGTCGTTGTTGAGATACTGCTAAACCTTGACTTTGAATCGATCGACATTCGCCCTTGTGGCCCCCGGTCTAACAACCTCTTGATATGGGGGTCGGAATAACATCGTTTCTGAAGACCTTTCCTCGCATCCTTCACGTCTTTCCCCCTCTTGGCCACATATTTGGAGTCAGCTCCGTGATCGATCAAGAGAGAAACAATTGCCTCAAGTTTCAGCTTTGTAACACTGGAGAAACACGTGGTGATTAGGGGCGTCTGTTTCTCGATGCAAGCGACGTTCACATTGGCGTTGTGAGTGACGAGTGTTTCCACAAGATCAACCCGGCCCTGTTCGCAGGCCAAGTGCAGGGCCGTCTTCCCATAGCAATCTCTCGAGTCAATGTCCACTGGTTCCGAATCAGCGGTTGGCTGTATGCTATTCCGGCGTTTTGTTGCATCGATGAGTAGTTCGAGAATGACTTTGCTTTGGCACCTGTGCAGCGGCGTTTTCCGTGTCCTGTCTCGAACATGAACCAAAGACGGAACAGTTAGGAGCATTTCCACCACCTTCTGGTTTGACTTCCCGACTGCGGTCATCAGGGGTGTATCGCCGTGAGCATCTCTTATCATGTAAAGCTCTGGAAGCATGAGATTGGGGAGAATATACGGGTCTAGTTTTCGACTGCGAGCGGCTTCGTGAAGGGGCGTGTTACCCTTGGCATTTGTCAAGGGGTCAAAAGAGAACTGCGGTTTAGTGTCCGTCACCTCAAATCCCATTGCCTTTGACCATTGCAGACCCTCAGCAATACAATCATTTTGGTCGAAAAGTGGGCTTCTTCCAAACTCATCACGGGCTCGCTTCTTGAAAGCGTGCAAGTGCTCCCACTCTCCAAGGCACTGATACTGCTCACAGAGCAATCTGAACGTCTCGCCAATTTGTGCCTCGAATTCTGCTGAAGATATTTTGAGGTATCCATCGAAGAGAGCTGTCCTGAGATAACCAACTGCTTCTTCGGGGTTTTCGAGTCTGGCGTATAGAGCCCCGAGCTGCCGATACTGGTGGCATAGTGCGGGTGTGCGGTTCTGTTCGCTGGGTGAAGAGATAGTAGACTTTAGCTGTTCGAGACGGGAGTGGGCGGCGGCGAGCGATCCATCGTCATATTCTTGGCTTGAAATCAGCATCGCAATGTATCGCTGCTCAAGCGAAAATATCATGTCTGCATCAAACGAACGCAGTTGTGCATCACATGTGCGAAGCTGCAGATCACGGAGCTGGTTGGCCAAGTCGATGGCCCTCAGCTGATAAGGCGATGCCATGGTGGGCGGTCCAGTTTCGTCTAGGCAAGTCGCCAAGTATTGCGCCGTTTCGAATCTGTCCGACAATTCTTGTACCGTGACATTTTCCAACGTCCTCGATGATGGTGACGATGCAGGCGTCTCCTCAGAGGTACTTGGGCGTCTTCCTGCGTCGATTTTCGAATTTGTGCTTGGTGAACTGACTGGTGTAGCCCTTTGGAGAAGCAAGCCACTTACAGCGGCATCTGCCGCCAGGTTGCATGCCGATTCTCTCCATTCATGTAACTCTTCGTCGTCATCTGGTCTTGGTCGTAGCTTGGTGTTGATCTCGAAGACGACGCGGGCGGGGGTGTTTGGTTCTACCGAGCTTGTTCTGATTAGGACTTCAGGTTAGCCTTGACTGAATATGGGAAGAGAATACCCACTGAGCTATGAGTAATGAAGCGCTGAGTTGCAGCACCAAAATATGTTGTTGCACACGCGCGTAAAGACTATCGTCTCTTTCGAGTTCGGTTTTCAAGGCGAGCACGGCTTTGGCTTTGAATTTTGGGATGGTCGATTTGCGAGAAATCTTTACGACATCTACTTCTGGTATCTTCCTCTGCAGTCGGTCGAGGTCTCGCTGAAACAATTCGATCTGGTGTTTGATGGCATTCTGATGCTTCGTTTCTGCCACGGATGAACCCAGGGTTGTTCTCTTTTCAAGTAAATCCCTGAGCTGAACTAGTGAGGCTTGCAGAAGTTGGATGGTCGTTGTCCAGTGCTCGACGACGGATGTTGCGTTTTTTATTGCAGAGACGGCACTATCGAGGATCTTGCATGTCTGCACGCTTGCCGTGATGAGGGCGACAATGGCCGACACGGGCTCAGCCATATTGAAGACAGGAGGGCCATGTCGTGACCTGGGATGTTTGGAGAAAGAAAGGCGGGGTGCTCGGCGATGCAATCCCAGGAGCTTGTCGAGACTCGAGAGCCTCCATGTCACCCGGTTACATAGCCCCGTGGAACCTCAAAGGCGAATCACATGGTCCGCGACGGCTTGTGGTGGCTTGGCCTCCAGGTTTTCCGCTTACCCCATGTTTCATGTCAGCTGGCCTGGGGATGTATGCCTTGGCTGTGTTGGCCAATTATCACTGCAGAACCGCCTTGTTTTGTTATTGTTATGGTCAGGCAGACACACTGCATGCAAATTCAGGCGGGGCTGTCGGTGGCGACTGATTATTCGACTTTGGCCAGCCTGGCGACCTGCCTCCCTTGTGTTGCCTCTCTTGGAATGTCTCGGGAGCCGCCAGATCTGAGCCACATGTGGCTGCCAAGTCTCTCTGTGGGTTGCATTTTCAAGCTATGCTGCTCAGGCGTGGTCTTGTCCTAGTTCTCCAACTATTGACACATTAGTCACCCTGGATGCCTCTACTTAACCGAGTTCCATGTGCTGCCGGGCGAGGCGGTCAGTCCATACATCTGTAACTAACGATAATTGCAAGAAAGTCCGTGACACAAGGCTTACGACGCGTACGCCACTCACGTAACAATCAAGTCCATGTCCGGCTGAATGTAAGACAAAAGCTCGTGTATGCACGTCGGCGTGTTAGGCGTTTTGCACTTTCCACAGCCTGATCTTCTACTAGCCTGTAGTCGTAGACTGAGTCACGCCGCCTTGAAAAGATCGGCAGCCACAGTCGAGCCGGGACTTCCCAGTTCACTTACTTGGTGTGGTCTTTTGCCTCAATTCCAGAATCCTCTCTAATCGTCCTCGCCAAAATACCACCTAATATTGTCAAGTGTTTATGCAATGGCCCCTTCATCTTCAGACACTACTCATGATGCTCCGCCACCGAGCACACCCAATGTCAAGCGGAGATTGAAAACATGGACGCAGGAACATATTGGGACCCGCGTGGGCTTTGCGGACCCGCTGGGTACGAAGCGCTACTCATACATGTCATATTGAAGGCTGACCGCGACTTAAGCTACGACCCCCGAGGACGAACTCCGAGAAGGCATTCGAATCCTGTCCGAGAAACTTCCGTCTGTCGAAACAGCCGAGTTAGAGCGTGCGGTCGAAGTCGCAAGAGTCGCAGATGTGTATTACGACGTCGCAAAAGGGGATACCCCGGACACAGATCTCCCTGTGACTCTCGCAGATGATGAAAAGCTGAGTCTGGTGGCAGAGCGAGAGAAGTTGTTCTCGCAGAGGGGTATGCTTGTTGTCATCTGCACTGTATCTCTTGCTGCGTTCCTTCAAGGCCACGTTCAGTCATCCATCAACGCGGGGAGCTTGTTTGCAAACAACGTTGGTATCGACCGCGACGAGTCCAATGAGGCTGGCGCTAATTGGAAGCTGGGAGCGATGAACGCGAGTCCTTTTCTCGCCGCTGCGTTTCCTGGTGCTCCGCTTTCGCTTCCTGTGAACTACTGCGTCGGTCGTCGAGGTGCTCTGGGACTCTCGGCTGTTCTCATCATCGCAAGCTCTCTTGGCTCAGCGTTGGCCAAGACCTGGGTTCAGGTTCTAGGTGCCAGGATCGTCGGTGGTGTTGGTGAGGCTTCAAATCTACTAGTTGTAGACCATACTACTCTTGCTAACTCATACAGGAATGGGCATCAAAGCAGTGAGCGCTCCTATCCTGGCATCCGAAACTGCCGTGGGACATTGGAGAGGATCTACCATCCTCGCTTGGCAATTATGGTAGGCTCAACCCCAAGTTTCATCTCTTTGCTCTGATTTGACACTGGGTTCGCTGACTTGTTTTCAGGGTCGCCTGCGGTATCATGATTGGGTTTGTTGTCAACCTTATCATTGCGGCCGCTGCACAAACCCTCAACTCAAAGCCTGAGGACGACAAAAGCGATCACCGTCGCTTGACATTCCAGCTAATACTCGGTGCCCCACTTGTTCCAGCATTATTCCTCGCCCTTGCCGTCTGCTTCTGTTACGAGAGCCCAAGATTCTATATGCGCCCAAACACGCCTAATTACGATCTGGCACTGGCTCTTAAGATCCTCGAAAAGGTCCGCGAGACTAGAGTAAGCTTGGTCCCGATATCACAACCACAGTTATCAAAACTGACACATCGGAATTATAGCTGCAAGCTCTCCGGGATCTATTCCTTATTTGGTGGTCCAATAGGGAGCCCACAAGCCATGACGACGCCGCCGACACAGATGAGACGACACCTCAAAGCAGCGAATTAGATGCCGGCTTGTCCTATGCAGCCCGGGCTCGTGTTGTTTTGAAGCTTTCCGCAGAACAATACAAAACTCTATTCAAGAAACGAAGACTGAGGAATGCCATTTGGAGTACATGCACCGTGGCCTTGGCACAACAGTTGTGCGGGAGTACGTCTCTAGACTGCATATTTTATAAGTTCAAGCTAACACCCGACTCAGTCAACGTTTTCGCCTTTTACTCCAGTAAGTAGCCCCAACGCCAACGTAGAACTTCATTAATGGATTCCTAGACGAGCTGTTCAGTCAATATGGCGTTGAGAGGAGCATGATATATAGCTTTGGCTTTGGTATGTCCTCGTCGTCCCACGGGTTTCTGCGTTGCAATAAGGAGCCGAGCTGACTTGCCGTAGGCGCTGTTAATTTCTTCTTCGGCTTGTTCGCCATGAGGTTAGTCGATGATAGCTCGAATTGTTTCTTCACTAAACTATGTTAGGTCTATCGATGTGGCTGGTCGAAGACGTTGGCTTCTGCTAACACTGCCATTAATGGCTCTTTTCTTAATGGCGGCTGCCATAGCCTTCCCAGTCGATGATATTAATACACCTGTCATCAACACCAGAGTCATTGTTGGGGTTGTCTTTATCTACCGTGAGTTCCCTATTGTGTTTGATTATAGCCATAATCTAACCTCTGCAGTATTCGCAGCAGCTTACTCTCCCGGACTTGGTAGGCTTTATTTTCTTTGCAGTGAATCATCTGCTGATGCTCCTAGGTCCCATACCATTCACTTTGGCATCCGAAAGGTAGGTTAATCTCACAACTTTGCACTACGAAGCTAACACTTACTAGCTTCCCGTTATCGCATCGAGAAGCTGTATGTAAACCCCGGTATTCCTTTAGACCACAATCTGATTGATCTGTAGGGTGCATCGGTCGCGATATCTATCAACCTATTATTTGCTGGACTCTTGACTATTCTCTTGCCAACCATCAACACATCCTTCAAGACACCAGGTACCCTCGGCTTCTTCTCTGGGTTGAACATCATAGCATTCATCTTGGTCTATTTCTTGGTCGAAGAAACAAAGCAACTCACTCTTGAGGAGCTGGACCTTGTGTACGACAATCCGAAGAGCATGTTCGCTGGCTACCAACTCAAGTACAATATGCCTTACTACTTCAAGAGGTGTTTCCACCGCAAAGACAATGTTGAGGAGCCGCAAACGTATGAAAGCTATGCGATGCAAAATAAAAATAACCCTTGAAGGATCGACTCAGTCTAGAACTTTCTGTTAAGTTATACACATTGCATTTTTGGGCTGTCTACAAACGGAGTTTGTTATTTTACGTAAATAGATAAAACATCTACAGAAATTAGATCAATACAAAGTTGAAATACGGGACTACTCTTTCCATCAAAGCTACTCGAGCTTCTCCAATATATCTTCCATTGCTGATCTTTGCCATTGGCTGTCTTAACTGAAAAATGGGAGTTTCAGAGAAGGACTTTAATCCATCACTCAAGCGGCATTCTGAAGGGAACAGCATAAGGGTCTGATATAGCATTCCTAGTCACACCCGGGGAGTACACTGACACGAGAGTTCCATTTCGTGTCACTGGAAGTTTCCCAGTTCGGAGAAATTCCTTCGTGATCTCACTCGAAAGTTGTCGAGGGTCTTGAGTCTTGTCAGAAAGTGTGCCTACTAGATGCATCTAGAGATCATGCTTACTGGGGAAGGAGACGTGTCCATCTCCGTGGCGGTCGAGGAGTGTCGAGTGAGGGGCATCCTTCCATGCGAATGTCGTCCATTCTGTTGGCGCACTAAGGACATGCTTTAGTATTGTCCTCATTTTTAACCACCCTTAAGATGAACAGTAGTGTTTGGAACACCGTGTTGAAAAACAGCGTGCAGAAAAGCTTTTGTTTTAACTTTCCTGATCCCAGGTTTTCTTCAAATCTAACATATAGACTTTTAACCCCCTAAACCTTCCGCCTATCTCATCCAGCCTGATTTGACTTCTCCTTACACTAGACCTTGTGCAGCAGCTCTAACATCTTCCTCATCCAGGGCCGGTTGCTGCGAATAGCTTCAGCAGCCTTTTCGTCGTCTTCGGTCGTCTGGTTGCAGTGGATGGCCTAGGCTAGCTCGTATAGCTTATCCTGCTGCTTCCGGCAGCCTAGCTTGGCGGGCTGATTGGAGTTACTGATCTTGAAGGCTTTATAGCCTAGTAGGGCTAGATTGACCCTGTTAAGATGGCTTAGCTAGGCTAGCTGGGCCTCTATTTCTGTGGTATTATCTATTGTCTGGACTGTGGCTAGTTGATTGAGAAGAGGCTTATGTTTGAGGAGGGTTTTAAGTATAGAGGGTGATGGGTCTATCTGGTAACTGGCCCCGTAGGTGGAGCTGATGACTGTGCGGTTGAAAGATATTTTATAGGAGGTTGAGAGATGTGGTGTTAGATGAAGAGAAAGGAATTAGGGCCCTAGCTCTAGAGCTAGGGATAGAGTTATATATACTAGATTTCTAGCTTTTCTATCTCTAAAGGCTAGAAAAGCTAGATACTAGGTTTCTGACATTTTGGGTCAGAAAAGCTAGATATTAGGTAGCTGTAGAAGCATTAGGTTATTAAGATGCTTAAATTGTAGAAGAAAAAGTGTTTTTTTGTAGTCGTGATAATAGCAGCCGCGCCTAGAGCCCGCCGCACTCCTAGTAGTAGTGTTTGGAAATGCCGTACTCAACATCAAAATCCGCTGTTACGAGTAGCATCGGATGGGTGACGGGTGTTCTGACTTCGGGTGTCACGTGGAATGGCCAGCCAGAGCAGTATAGCTATAAGGAGACTGGTAAGCGAGTTTGTTATTATTGGGGATGGTTTACACTTGCCTGGAGTTGCCAAATGAGAGTTAATCCGATTCCCGTTTTGTCAATCTATTCCAAGTTCAGCTGGGGGGAGGTCAAATTGAACCAAGCTTGACTCACAGCAAGTCCAGCTTCCAGTGATTCTTTGAATTGTGCATAGCTGAAGGTATTGTATGCTTTTTCGGAACAGTTAGCGGGCAACAAGTACGCTTGGCGACTGGATGTTTGCCGTACCGATATCACCGCACTCGAGGGGAAGAGCCACAGTTGACTCGATAGACAATGCCGAGCCACTCATTGATGTTGTAAAGTTTCCTTCCAATACACCGGCTAGCGTGTTTGCAATTGCCTCGAAGTCGGGCTGGCCTTGAAAGCCTGAAAGAATAGATGACTGGACTGCTGCCAAGGGAATCGTATCCGAGCAATTGTCTTTGCAAGAACGCTCTGTCTCTCGCACATTCCTCAAAATCTGTCGGATTGCCTTTACTGAGCGTCACATTAGACAGCGGACTTAATGAGGCGGCATTTAAACTACCTTCGGAATGCTTTCTCGACCACCTTTGTGAAAAGGACAGGCTTCGTCTTTCTCGCAATATGCGTCTGCACGTAGCACAGCTCGATTCAGTGCTTTGACGGCATCTTGTGCCTTTTCATGCAAAGTCTATCATAGCCAGTTAATTTAAGTTCGCCCAGACAAGCTGTGATACCGTAACAGTCCATGCGGCACAACCCCGTCCAGGACAAAATGCCCGACTCGATCCGGGAATTTGAACGCATATTGTTGGGCCCTGTATGACCCACTAGAGCTCAATCAGTAGGTGCAGGACATTGAGATGCAACTGACATATCGCATTACTCACTATGACCCTCCGAGAAAGTGGATTGTCTTGTAGCCGAGGGCCTGGCGAATCTGTTCGTAGTCTTGCACTACTTCTCTTGTTCCAAGATGTTCGATGATTCCCGGCGGTGAGTTGGAGTCGATCCAGGATGGAAATATGTCGGTGGATGCTTGGCGATATGCATCGAATTCAGTCTAATTTTGAGGGCTTGAGACAGTTGAAAGTCAGTAACGGGTTTGGAGAAACAAATGGAACGGCTAAACAGGCTGTTGGTGACTTACTATGCCAAAGGCAGGGCGCTAAAAACGTCAAGAGATACATTGACCGGGTTAGAACTATACGTTCCCCTGATGTCTACCACTATGGGTCTCGGAGTGATTAGCTACTTTGAAGACCTTTCCCAGGCAGGATGTGTCAATCGTACTCATCAAGTCGTAGTCCATTAGACCAGAAAACGTGGAGGTCTGGTTGAGAGCCGCTTCCCAAGCGAGGACGGCGGCGGGATCGCTTCCGCCGGGGTTTCTGCGCGTCGAAATTAGCGAAAAAGAACGAAACGAATTACTTCATGGATCAAATTACACGAAGAGCACTCCCTGAGGTTTGTGTGGGCGATACATGGCTAGCCCCAGAGTGATCATGTTTTCCGGAGACTTGGGCTTGGAATAGTCCATTGGAACATCAAGTCGGCCGCAATACAGAGCTTCTGGAAGGTTTGAGAGGTCTACGCCCGTCATGTTGAGCGTAGAAGGGACTTGTTCGTTGCAGCTGACCCATCGTATGAGGCTTTGACATGGTCGACGAGCGGATGCACACACGGCCAGAGAAAGGAGGAATAATTTTGAAAAATGAAATCTAGAAGCCATTGCTGAGGTGTGGAGGGTATTGAAATTTTGAATGCAAGAGGTCTTTTTTAATTCACAAGATGGTACGGTACGCCTCATTTATAGTCAATCTGACCGTATGGGCCGACGACTGCGTAGGATGAGAGCCCTCTTCTGGTATGCGTACCACACGCCTGCCCTGTGGAGATTAAGCGGCGGCCGGCACAAGTAGGATCCAGCATCCCTCGATTTGACTCGCCAGCTCGTACTCGCTTGTAAGATCCGCCTAGCCTTGCCGTTGTCATGCTTTTAGTATGGAATCCTTCAATGACTTGACCACCACTTGCTACCTCGTTAGTGACCTCTGAAATGTCATCGTGAAACAGCAAACTGCACGCATGTTTAACATTGACACCTTTCGGTCTCTAGATTTCTCGCTATACCCACGTATATAATGTCATCTCCCACCTGGTTTCCTACTACAGAAAGTCGCCCAATCGAGAAAGAAGTCCCGTAACTTGCCAAGAAACACTACCACTTCCTACTACCCCCCCTGAGAACTTGACAGTGGCTGGCTCATCTTCATTTGTCGAATCTGTGACTGTTTCCCCGTATATCCTGGCTGGACTTACAAGTGCTTCTTCACCCGGCTGCCCGACTTGCCACGCTTCTTCCATGCCTACCTTCCATGCCGACGCTGCGCACATGGTGTCGCGATGCCACATTCCCTCGCGATCTGGGGCGGCTCTTAAAAGTTGCAAAGCCCTGCGTCGCGTCTTCGGTTCTCGGCACTTGAGGGTGATGTAGAACAGACTGGGAATTACCCCTGAGTCCAAAGATAAAACCGGGATTGACAAATCAATGACGAGATTGTTGAGAAGATATTCTGATAGAGAGAGCAAACGAATGAAATCGGCATTGTGCTCGTCGTAGCTCATTTCTGTTTCGGAGAACAGATTCTCCAAGAAAATGACTGCCATAAGATGGTCAATCTCGAGGCGGGCGAAATTCGGTTCCTCGGTGCTTCGCCCAGTCGCCAAGCTGGGACTATGTTCTAGTGTCGCCTTCCACCGTCCAAGGTCCGAGAGACAAGTGTCGCGCATGACAATGAGCTCTACCCATTCGAATGTGCAACTAGCGTCGGTGCCATATTCACGCTCAAAGCTTTGTTTTCGCCGAATGAACTGCAAGATGGATATAATCTTGGCATCCAGATAGAGGCAAGCTTCCATTGCAGAACTGAAAAATGCTGGGACAGGATTTGTGATGAGTTGAAATGGGCATTCTGGTGTGGACGAGTTGAAGTCGGATGAGGGGCAACCGTGAACTGTGGCTTGAATCTGTAAGCGGGCGCAAATGGAGAGAATGGCCCTGTAAGCTGTGTCCAAAGATGCGAGTCCCGAGGACGACGATTTTTGCATGTCTAACAAGATTGACAGCCCACTTCTAAGGTGTCGTAACGCCGTAGCAAAGTCATTTCTCAGAAACTCTAGCCAGATGAACAAAAGACAGCAGCTCAGCACCGCTTGTTTGGGAAGTCTCCTCGCCTGTAGATCTTGAGACAGATGGCTGACAGCTTTAGTGTACTCCACGAGAGCGTGTTGGCTGGTTGGAGTGTCGAGCACACCTTGCGAGCGGTGTGTTTTGTGTTCGTCGCGCAGGTATGCTTCGTAGAGAGCACCTACGGCATTGAGAGCGCGTCGAACTGTCGGATATGTATGTGCACTTTGCAAAACAAGCTGTGTCCAACTGGCCGGTTCAAAGTGGTGAGAAAAGTCGTTGCGCGATACCAAACAGAAGACGTGCAAAGCACGCTTTTCACCGGTGGTACCGGTATCAAACTGGACTATCGCCGGTATTGAAGTATCCAGTGCAGTCGTTGGAGTTACCACATTTGTAGGGGCTCTTTTCTGCCGTGGCGGTGCGTACCCTTCGCATTTTCGTCCTGTGGAAGTGCATCTCAGACACTCTGGTTGCCGCTCATCACATTTCACTCGACGGATTCTGTACGTGAGGATATTACTCAGGTCAAGTGCCAAATATGACAAACGTTTATTGACTTACTTGCAAACGACGCAGCCAGTGCGCACCTTTGGTTTTGCTGCGCGAGAACGGTATTCTGCTGTTGAGCTTGACGAAGGGATTTTTGCAATGATTGAGCAACTCTTCAGTCGTACCAAAGGCAACCGAGAGGGTGTAGATACTGCATCCGCTGAGCATGACATGATGGGTAGTTGCAAACATTGTCTGTCCCACCATTCGGAAGGTCGCGACCGGGGCCACGGTAAGTTGAAGTACTCTCACCAACGCATCAGCATGATTACGAATGAGGCTTAGCAGCGATCAAGTATCCTAGAGATGACGCTAACGGACTGGGACCTAATATACGCGAGTACGAGCGAGCCAATCGGTGTCTAAGATATCCCTGCTGCCTAGGTGGGTAGAGGGATCTAATGTGGAATAGTCGAAGGATTCCTTCAAGGATCCTTGGAGGCCATCCTTGTGCAGGTCTTGAACACAAAACACAGCACTTGCAAGTCAGGGCATAACCTCAATACTCACGACTTATTCAGTGGTATAATCACTAGCACAAAATCCAATACTAATTAAATTGATTGGTAAAGGGGAAAATTCGAGAGTTCATCCCTATACAATTGTGAGCTTGGAATCAGAGGTTCGTCCATGTGTTGAAACCCATTGGGCAAGGCGACATTGTATTATGTCAAAGCCGTGGGCTAACTCTAACGAAACACGAAGTCTAGAGCTCTCCCATTCCCACCGCGTTTGTAGCTGGCGTAAGGCGTGCGCTTAGTTGTAATTAGATCCGAGTATTTCCTTCCCTGGACCCTCTCTCGGCCTTTTTCCAGTACTGTTAAATCAATGACAATGTAAAAGAATTAAAATAGTACACTCCTCTATGCCAAGTTACCACTGAATTCAAGACCGAATGGAAGGCAACGTGACGTGGTCGATTAGCGACCAGTCTAGCACGAGGTGCTGAGACTCTTGACGATGCAAGACTTGCCGTTGTGGCCGGCGGGGCCGAACTTTGGGGGCTCCTTCTTCTGGTCGTTGCCTGTGTAGGCCTGGCAGCTCTTGCCGCTGTTCTGGCAAGAGTTGGTGATGGTGCAAACGTCACCGTAGTTGTCGTTGACACCACAGAGCTCTCCTCCGTTCTTGGCAACGACGCCGTTCATGTTGATCTTGCGGGGGCCGCCGTTTCCTTCGCAGTTTCCACAGTTGCGAACAACCTTGCCGTAGTCGCTGGCGAAGAAGTCGTTGACGTTCAGGGTGCCGCGGCCGTTGAACTAATTGCAGTTAGTATATGCTGTCTCAGCAGAATCTCAGAGATGCCTCATGAAGACCAAAGACACCTGTGCAATTTAGTGCGGTTATTTACCTCTGTGGGAATATTAGCGGGAGTCTACTCAAGTTTGGCGAGGTTCACTTACGCAGAATCTTATCCGAAGCTCCGAAAGCTCCACCGCCGTTGACGGTCGAAGTTCCGCTGGCCTGCTTGAAGGTGGCGGCGTCCTCGCAGACGTTGGCCCACCAGACGTTGTTGAGGGTGCTGAGGGGTTAAATGTCAGACATGAAGAGTGTGCAGTTGAAAGGCCTTGCGATCGTACCAAGTTCCCTTGCAGTGGACACCCTCGCCGGAGGAAGCACCGATGATGACGTTGGAGAGAGTTGCTCCATCCTCGAGAATGAAAGAAGCAGCCTTCTCACCAGTCTCCTTCTGGTTCTGGCAAGAGCTGGCTGAATTGGTAATCGGAGTCAGCACCCTGTTTGGCTACAATAATGCATTGCAGTGTCTATAACGAGGCGGGTCAAACATACGGATACGCTCAAAGCGCTTCATGCCACCATTGTAAGACTGTCCCTTGGCAACAGGAATAGCAGTGGGCAGGTTGGTGACGGTAGCGGACTTGGGGAGGGTGGTGGTGGCGGCAGCAGAAGCGCCGGCAACCAGGGCGAGGACAGCAACAGTAGCCTTCATGTTGAAAGTTGGAGGTTTTTGGTTTGAAGTGGGAAGTTGGTAGATGTGAGTGAGTCTGTGTGTTCAGAAGATGTCTGGGGATGATGGAACGAAAAGAAGATTAAGATGATGGCTTGACTGGCCTTTATACCTATTCTCGAGTCAACTCAAAGTTCGTCTTCGTTCTTTACCGCCCTTCGTCTCCGAGTACGGACGTATACGGGCCACCGCTGCGACATCCGGATCACCACGAGTGCTTAGGACCGGAGACACCGCCAGCGTGTCTCCGGGAGAAGACCGAGGTCTCGACTCGGTCTCCCTGTCGTTGTGAGCTATACGGGGTCCTTTTTCTCCGCTAGCACCGACTATGTCATTATTTGAAGCCTATTCGATACAGCAAAGAGGTGTGGCTTCAAAACTTCAAGGGTATACCGCCGTTGAACTGACGAAGTGAGGCCATGAAGTGTTGGAGAGTTTGGCCTATACTCAGCTGGAAGCACTACGTAGGGCTACTGAAGTTTTGAGCACAGCCCCTGGCAAAAGTACCGCGAGTCACGCCCATTGGGCAGGGGAATCAGGGATGAAGGGAACGATCCGCCCGGCCATCCGACAGTCCCTGCTGGAGCTTAAATGCTAAATCTGCTTACTAGAATTTGTCCGTGAATCACGTAGCCGCCCCGGCATCACAGATACAAGCACATGTAATACTTTGGATCCGGAATACTGCAACACACGCGACCTGCTTGCTATTGACAATTGCGAATGCTCCATTCAGATCATCATTATGGAATAGCATCACTAGACTCAGTAGTCTCTGTAAGTTTATGCATTCGAAACAAAGCAATACGATCTACCGGTTACCTACAGTACCGGGCCCCCCTTTCCCGTTACCGGACTTCGATACTACGTATGATGCTTAGAGCGAGAATAAGCTTTGCTCGGGATATATTTTCCACGAACAATCTGTTCGGACCCGTAATTCGAATAATCAGCCCAGCAGCCACACACCTATCCCCTGCATCTTGCTGAATAACGTATAAGCTTACTCGCTGTAAACAATAGCACCTTGCCTGTTTCGGGAAACTGTCGACCACTAGATGACCCTGAAAATCACACGGGCTCGGCCCGTCCGAAGTTGGGCTTATGTCTCGCAACCGTGCTCCGCTCTGCAATTCTCCGCGCGGGTCGGCTTCCCCCGGTTTTGATGCGAGGCGCTAGCTAGTTCGGATAACTTGGCGAGACCATCAAGGGAAATCTGGCCACTTGCTTGCAGTTTTCCGCGGGTCCAAGGTGCATCGAAAGATAGCGCGTAGTATCTTGCGTAGCTCAGGAGGGCTATCGCTGGCAATTACACTTCACTCTGTACACGGAGTTTTTGCCTCCTTCACAACCCCTACCGTACCGCGGTATGACCACCCTGAGGTCTCGATGGCTTCCGGGTCGTACCACGTGTTGACTTGTAGCTGGCCAAAGCGGTGCGGATGTCGGTGACCGAGTCAGTTTTTTCTCGTATAAGTAGAAAGGCCCGGGAGCCGTAGCGGATCCACGGGAGCAATCGGGCCCGTTACGCTTTGGCAGCTAAAGACAATTGGAGGAATAACACGATTCGCCTTCAAGCTCGGCCATCCTGAAACCTTAACAAAGGGTTTCGTAATGCTTTATAGTCCCGCGTATACTCAGCCGAGTGATTGGCTTGTTTAGTAGAATCATCAAACCATTCGCCTACCACCGCTGTTGACACAGATATTATTTGTAGACACAAGAGGCAAATAAATCCTCAGCGGAACTTGACCGAATATGGGCGGTGTGATACAGTGTGCGGCCATGAGGCATGCGTGTCCTATATAAACTGACTGTCATCGTGATTTGACCTTGGAGCAGTAGTAACACGCTTTGATGCGGACAGTCAGAAAGAAGAAGCATTGTGGTCAATAGCAATCAAGACATTAGACAAAGTATACGTTTACTGTAAAGCTACTAAACTTTCATAACAACAAGCTGTTTCTGTTGAGCCAATCTCAATTGTATTGTAGATGGTACTTGTAAGAAGATTGGTGGCCACTTCCTATGGACGCTCTTCGTTGCACAATGGTAAGGCGCTTATTTCAGTGATTGCAAAATGCTCTTGACACCCGCAAAACTCAGCTCCTCAATCGTCTCTTCCCAGAGGCGTTGTGTTGTGCCTTTTCCCTCTTCAGTGTACATCATGGAGTGATATCTAAAGCAGCATGTTGGTTAAAATTCGATGATGCTTTGCGATCAGCATGACGGTACTCACGGGTATAGCTCCCAATTTACGACAAAGCCTCCATGCGTCTCTTTTCCCTTCACGGCAACGGCATCCAAGTATGTCCAAGCACCTTGCTGCATCGAACGTGAGGAAGCAGCTTTCATGAGAGCCAAGATCCCTCGGAGCCATAATGGCTGGTCCAAGTTCAGACCCGTACCGGTAACGAGGCCAGGGTCCACAACATTCACGACGACTTCGTCTGCAGAGATGACCTCGCTCAGCTGGGACGCCAGCATTAAAACAAGAGTCTTTGAGAGTGCATATCGATCCATACGTGCCCACTTCTTCGGATCATCGAAGCTTGGAAGAAGAGGTACCTCGTTGCGATTCGAGAACTGGGACCCGAGTGCGAGGCCGGACGACACAATGCAGAGCCTACCCGGGACACCCGAGGAGCGCTTCGCCTTGATGAGGGGCAGAAGAAGGATGGCGAGCAGTGCTGTGTAGAGGTAATTGACTTGGAAAACCTGCTCATGTCCGTCTGGGGTCAGCACCCAGCCAGGCTTGGAAATGCCTGCGTTCAGAATGGCGATGTCGAGCTGATTTAGTTCGCCGCACCGTTTTGCAAAAGCTTGGACGGAAGCTGAAGAGATCATGTCCACTTCCCAAACTTCGATTTTGCTGTTTGGGTGTGCATTCCGTAGGGTAGCAGCCGCGATCTCGCCCTTGGAAGCACTTCTAACAGCGATGATGAGGTGAGTCAGGCCAAATTTGAGCATCTCTTGAGCAGCTGCGAGGCCGATTCCGCTGTTACTGCCCGTGACGATGGCAGTCTGGCCGGCGAAGGAAGTTGTGGCGGGAGGCGGGCGGGGTTTAGCGCGGTGTGTTTTCACAAAGAGGTCCCATGATGCATCTTTGAGTGGGGGTACCGAGAATGAAGCCATCGTGAACAAGGTGAATGGATCAACAATCGAGAAACTTTGAGTCTTGGAATTTGACTTTTGGAGTAGATGATCATGACGGTTAAGTGGAAGTTGGACCAAGTATTATATACATGAAATTCGACATCGTTTGATGTAACAACTGTTTCCGCCACATGTTCCAAACAGGCAGTCAATGTGTCGAGATTAGCAAGCCCAGTCCTCGTCACCTATTCTGACTTCTTTCTCGGGCTGTCAATCGACCGGCTGGCTTGTCACCGAGTATCCACAAAACGAAGCCATGTCCCAAAGTGGAAGCCAGTGTGGCCTCTGCTCCTCGTTCCTATTGGACAGCCGTATGACCGACTACGCTACGCCAGAAGGGGAAATCAGTGTGGTCATCTCCCCCAAACTCACCTTGTCATCCTTCATTCCGGCGTTTGTTCATCCCGAGTCTTTGCTCCTCCAACATTCCCTCAGTCCTGTTTAGGAAGTAGTTCTGGACGACATCCTTGCCCCACAATCAACACGATGCCGAACCCAACGACCCAGTTCGCCTTCATATCGCTGGATGGCTCCGGCCGTCCGAAGACGGAGGGCAGGTCGCTCATCCGCAGCCACTGCATGCAGGGAAAGAATCGACAGGAGAACTCTCGGCGGTCTATTCGAAGAGCTCGAAAAGCTGAGAAGCAGGGCCTAGCCGCTCAAGCCTCGCCTGACTCCCTTTCCCTTTCCTCTTCCCCTAATCTTATGCCGCTTGTCCCGATTCAGAGGCACACGCAGCACCCGTTTCAGACGACGTCACACAAGGATAAAATTGAAACTGGAAAGACCAGTAGCTGCGAGGCAGTAGTGGCATCGCCTATGCTTCCCGTTGTGCTCCCATATAAAGCCCCGATGGGATCCAATGATCTCATTCATAACAGTCAGTCTATTGACTTCGCCTGCTAGCAACTGGTGCTAAATTTCATAGTTCTACATTATGACATGCTCTTAAAGAAAGTATACACACTCGATCAGAGTCTCGATTTTCAGAGCGTCGAAATGTCGAGTCAGGCCCTGCAGTGGCTTCTTTTAGATGACGCCTTCTGCCAGAGCATCTTTCTGACCACCTCGGCCTTCAACGACTTCATGGCTCACAGACCACCTTCTAAAACTACCCGGTTCAATCTGCGGCGCACGGTAGCTCTACTCAATTCAGCACTCAGTGACAAAAAAGCTCATCTGATTGATACCACCATCTACACCATTTTGGGGCTTACCTTACTCGCCGGGATGTTTGGCGAATACAGTGTCCTCGGTACGCACATGGCAGGGTTACGGCAAATTGTCCGGATGCGTGGCGATATCGAGACCTTGCGCCTGAACCCAAAGATGCACTTCAAGATTGACCGAGTGGACCTGATGGCATCGCTTTGCACTGGGGCGAGACCTCTTTTCAGCACCGACTCAATCTCCTGGAATTCGGTCTACTGTCGCCCGCTTACACTCGAGGTCTCAGACGGAGCGATACCATTACTACGGGTTGTTCAGTCGCTCGATGACTGGAGGCTAGTAAACATCTTCCAAGACCTCCAGAATCTGACTCGGTTAATCAACGAGCACGTGGGAAGTAACGTGCTATTCAGTGGCAATGCTTTCCAGACCGCCGTCAGTTCAATTCAAACTCGTCTGCTCGGGCTTCAGGAAAGTCTCAACGACACCGTAGCCGAAGCTTTACGACTGGGAATGCTTGCGTTTTTGTCGACCACATTCCAGGTGCCGGGGCACAAGGTGCCCTACAAATACTTGTCCAACCAGCTTCGGATATCGTGTCATGCCATCGAGCCATCGACCCCAGAGCTGCGAGACATATTATTCTGGTTATTGATGATGGGTCTAATTTCAGCTCTGGATGTCGACGAAGTGTGGGTGCGTAGCAAGTGGGCTCTGGCCTGTGGCTTAACCTCATCCTGGGCCCAAGCACGAGAACGCCTACAGACAGTTATGTGGTTGGATTGCATTCACGAGCAGGAGGGGAGAAGATTGTTTGCAAAGCTGAACTGTGTTTGTCTCAGACCTAGAGCCGACCGCGATCCAGAGGTGTCTGTCTCAGTAGTGGGTACTGGCTCCCGAGACTTAGGGGACAATGACCGATACGTCTGAATTGCTCCTCTACCTCAAGCTTAAGGACCTGATCCTGGGTTCCTATCGAACATACGCTGAAGTAGCCCATTTCAATACTTCGAGCTCAGGCATCTTGGCCTATTTCTCCCTCGTTACAACTTACAAATCAGCCCAGCTAAACTTTTTCTGAGGCTTCTCCCAAAGATCTTCCTCAGCGTCTTCCCCTGAATACTTGTCTCCCAATTCCTCTACCATCTCGTCGATACCCTTGATTTCTTTCAGCAGCGGTAAACGCTCTGCCTTCTTCTCCATGAACTCCTCGACATGTCGGTCGATGTCTTCGTTGCTGCCCTTGGCGTACCCAGTCAAGCAAAGGTATTCGAGATTCGGGGGTAGGGTGTCGATGAGGCGGAAGGGGGGTTCTTCGCTGAGACGAAATGGAGGCTGCCATTGTTTGCTCCCACCCATCAGGGCTGCCATATTCATGGTCAGATGGGTCATTGCCGTGAACGGATGCAATGAACCAATGGTGTGGCCGTATCTCTGCGTGTCTGGTAACTCGGCTGACCACAGGGGACTGTTGCTGATTGCCTCGTCGAGGCGAAAATACTCATCGCTCTCTTCTTCATACAATTCTCCCCTGTCTTGATCATAATCTGGTGTCCCATCTGCAGCTTTGCCATCCTCTCTGTCGTATGTATAGTCTCCCCCGTGGAGGGCGATGCTCAAGTCTAAAGAAAGGGTCTTGAGTGTATCCTTTTGCTCTAGAAGGCACTTACTAAGCGTCTTGAGGAAGATTATGCTAGTCCCGCCATCCGTGGACCACAGTCCCCCAAGGGAGATGGTGAGCTCCTCCAAGCCCTTGGGAATTCGGATTATGGTTCCAAGCATGTCGCTGGGTATGTCGGCATGTCCGATGTGAATGCGCTTGATGTTTGACGTCTGCGGAACGAACAAGTGCTTCTCTGCTTGATACTCCTGGACACCCTCCATGAAGACGGAATGTATCGCCGGAAGCCGATGAAAATATTGAAAGTATTGTAAGAATTCGAGTCTCGTATATACTCTTTCATCATCGAACCGGCTGCTCCCTGTGATGATCTCGATGTGCTTGAGTTTCTGGAGTCCTGGCCGAGACAGCAAGCCATAGTTGGCTTTGAGTAGGTAATCTTTGAGCTGGGAATGCCAGCCCACCCCTCCTATATACAGCGTAGTGACGTTGTTGCAGAGCGAGAGTAGGACGGCGGCTGCAGCCAATCCAAACTCCTGATTGTGCAAGTTGAAGCCGTGGGGGACATCTGGGCCCTCGGCTTTGAGGTGTTTCTTCTTCCACTCGAAAACACGCAGCATGTCGGACGTGGCCTTTTCTCCCAGGCCCAAGTCGCGAATGTACTGCTCGATGGCAGCATGGGCGTCGTCGCGGACAGGAAGTGGCGGCTCTCTCAGCTCCTTGTTCATGTCGTCGGCGACTAGGTAACACCGCCGGTGGGATGGCCAGTGGTCACTGTCCACCACGACCTCGGTGACAGAATCGGCGAGCGATGGCTCGTTGACATAGGCGGCGATGATGGGATAAAGCGACTCGATGTCGTCCCGCTCGGTGATCCGGATCCTCGTATACGCGGCCGTCGAGTTCCATGACGAAATGGACCGCAGCTGTTGCCCGCTTGCCTGGTTCATGATGCCGCCGGGTCCGTGAATTGGCTGGGACTGGGCGTGACAGGACGAAGCATACAGATTGACGCCAGTAGAAAGAGAGTAAATCAGGGCGACTGCCCTAGAGAGCGCCTCTCTCATTCGTATGAGAACTTGCTGGGTGCTCAACTGTTAGTAGGGCAAATGTGGACATGCGTGACTTGCAACGGAGAATGATGCTGGAAATCACTAGTGCGTGAGTTCTCGCCTGTCTTCGAATTTGGCAGTTTTTATTTTACACCAGTCACGTGCTGATCCAGCATGGCCATCCTTTCACGCCTAACATGCGCAGAATTCTTGCAGGGTAAACGTCTCGGCGTCTGATTCATCATGTATCATTTCGAGAATCAGTTCAAAAGTTGGATTCTTTAGCTGCAACACCACGGTAAAAGAAAAGGCCGTGCTGGTTTTTGATGAGATCATTGATAGCCATGACACTCGGAGAATTTGAGAGAATTGAGATCAGCTGGATTGTTGTGTTTCAACTGTGGCCAACATGGGCTTTCGGCTCCTTCAACCGCAGATGAACGACTGTGTCAATCGAAAAGCCCTGCACCCTCTGCTTCCCCGTTCTCATTTCTTACTCCTCCTTTTCGCAGCCAAGCGCCGATTATGCTCCCGGCACTCGTCGCAGGTCTTGTGCGGAGGCACTTGTGGGTTCAGCTTACATTGAATGCACATGCTTTCCTCGGCTGCCTTCGACCGCGTCTTGTGGATCCTTTCGTTGTCTCTTGCGCGTGACTTAACTAAGCACTCCTCACAACGCGCCTTACCCGCCTCAGGCTTTCCTTCGGCGCAATCAACACATTGGCCTGCTGCTTTCCTGGCTTTGCCACGGTTTACCCAGCCTCCCCGGGAGCGGACTGTGCCTACGCCACCAGTTGCCGTGTTTGCCGCCGCTGAACTTGGGCCCGGATCCGGATCGGGGACTTCTGCTGCCTTCTTGGCTTTGCCACGGTTTACCCAGCCTCCCCGGGAGCGGACTGTGCCTACGCCACCAGTTGCCGTGTTTGCCGCCGCTGAACTTGGGCCCGGATCCGGATCGGGGACTTCTGCTGCCTTCTTGGCTTTGCTACGGGTTGCGTGGGAGCTGCGTGTGCCTACGCCACCAGTTGCCGTGTTTGCTGCCGCTGAAATTGGGCCCGGGTCCGGATCGGGGACTTCTGCTGCCTTCTTGGTTTTGCTACGGGTTGCGTGGGAGCGGCGTGTGCCTACGCCACCAGTTGCCGTGTTTGCTGCCGCTGAACTTTGGCCCGGATCCGGATCGGGGACTTCCGCTGCTTTCCTGGCTTTGCCACGGTTTGACCAGCCTCCCTGGAAGCGACTTGTGCCGCCGCCACCAGTTGCGGTGTTTGCTGTCGTTGAACTTGGGCCCGGATCCGGATGGGAGACTTCCGCTGGTTGAGCTGCCACTGAACTTGGACCCGGGTCAGGATAGGGGACTTGCCCTGGATGAACCGGAGCTGCTGCCACTGAACTTGGGCCCGGGTCAGGATCGGGGACTTGTCTTGGTTGGACCGGAGCTGCTAATATTGAACTTAGGCCTATATATCGATAGGGGACTTGTCCTGGTTGAACCGGAGCTTCTGCCACTGAACTTAGGCCCGGATATCGATAGGGGCCTTGCCTTGGTTGGCTTGGAGTTGTTGCCATTGAACTTGGGCTTGGATATCGATAGGGGACTTGTCTTAGTTGAACCGGAGCTGCTGCCACTGAACTTGGGCCTGGATACGGATAGGGGACTTGCCCTGGCTGAACCGGATCGGGGACTGCCTCTACTTCAGTCAGAGCAGCTGCCGCCGTAGCTCTCAGAGAAGCTTCATCTTCTTTTCCGTCCTTGTTGGGATTCATGATTATAGAGTTGCAAAGTTACCGAGTGTCTTTGGTTGTGTTTGTTGGGGATTTGCCGTGTTGAGTCTCTTGACTTGGTCCAACAAGACAGAGTAATTGGTAGACTATAGCCAGCTTATATACACTCGACTGACTGAAAGTCTATCATTGATTCCGTGTATTGATCATTTCCCTTGTCATGCTTCAAGTTACGTGCTGTTCATGACAATAAGACATGCCTGCTTTCTGCCGTGATTATCCCTTCTGATACGCATTCGCTAACGCTACCCCATCTCTTGATCACTTACCATGCTTTCAATAATCTCACTCAGCTATTGAAGCTGGTTTATGCCCAGGTACGGCTGGCAGAGCTAAGTCGCTTAAATAATACATATGCTGTGCATCACTCACTCCGTTCGTCCATAGCCAAGTATACTACTTCTAGCCATGGCAGCATCTTCACATATCGAGACACCCAGATTCTAACTATGACCATGGGCTATCCCCAAAGCTCTCTCCCTAATCTTTCAAGCAGGGGCATCGTTCAGCAGTATACTGGCTGAGGCTTTCCCAAGTCTGCCGCACTGAACCTAGGCGGAATTGGCACGAAATCACATCAATGCAGCTCAGGCTTGAGTGATACCGTCATTAAAACAGCAGTGAATGACTCAGCCCAATGCAATAGCTCAAGTGATGGGATACATGGAGAGATCTCCCCTTGCTAAGTCTATCTGCAATCGTCCGTGAAACACGGCGTAATCACCACGAGTGCCTTTCTCTCTGATGGCCGATTCAAGGTTGACTCTTCCAAGTGGATGGGTTGTGATTGTATAAGCCGCCCTTCGATACCCTGCAGATTATCGCTTGGTAAATTAGCTGTATCGTGTGATTTAGCCCAGAGTGTCGACCTTACCTATGCGGTCCTCGACCACGGCAGCCTAGTGTACGGGCATCTCATATTTCTTTCTTTCTTTTTCCGTCAGTTCGTTCCCAGTTCCGACCATAGATTTAGTCCACGGGGTTCAATCTCGCCCCTAACGGGATTTGAGTCATCGCCATTCGTCGTCGTGCTCAAGGCGGTTGCACAGAGCCCAGCTCGCTGAGACAAGGTGAAGCACGCTTCGTAGCTACTCTCACTGCCCAGATTCAATCAATCTTTCAAACGGGACCTGGTGTAGCCTAGTAGGAAACATTCCCCAGCAGGCATCCTAGAGACTGCCGTATTCCCACATTTGGTCCACGCCAGCTCAAGAGGCACCCACTGTGAGTGCCCATGCTCGGATCGGCCAGACTACTTTAGCAAGCGGAACCGCATTGCTCCGCAACAAGCTGTGCACAGCTGATGCCGCCGAGACACGCCCATTGTTCGATACCCTCGCTGTGACTACTGACCTTATCATGACATAGACCGTTCGGTAGCGAGTGGGCATCTCAATTGGTCGCAAAGGTATCTCTCCTCCCGGCCTTCCCAAGGTTAATGCCACAAGACACGGCGATGTCATTTGCGGTTCCGCAACCCCTCAGCGGAGTCTCGGGTCGTTGGAAGTAGCGTGATGTTTCCCGCTGTCAAACTCGAAAAAGGGAGTGGGAATCAAAGTTACGCATAAGCTATCCCATAGCAGCCACAAGGGCCGAAGGGAAATGGATTCCGAGTCCCAATTAATCCTGCTACGTGACCGAATTGAGGCCCCGTGAACGCCCTGGGCTCCTAGCGCCGTCATTGTCTCATGACACAGCCACCATGAATGATCTGACAATCAGCGAACCCCGCTACTAACAACGACAAGGGCTTTGAATCATGAGATTTAAGCTTTGAGCCGGATAGCAAATATGAATCCTGGGTCATCTTCCCCTCACGACTCATCATCTAGAGCTCAATTGCTACCTTGAATCTATCAACTCAAACCATCTTACTCTCACCACTCACCACTTGAACAGCTTCCCCAGTAAGACTCCTTTCCAACATGGCGATACTCACTCGAGCTTCACGCTCATTCATGCCTGCCCTCACCGGCACGGCTCGGCTCGGAGCCTCGCTTCACTACACCAAGTTCAACCCCAGGTATTTATCCACGATGAAGGCCCTCGTTTACAAGGCCGCCAATTCCGTCTCGCTCCAGGACCGGCCCTTGCCCGTGCTTGCAGCGCCAAGCGACGCCATCATCAAGGTCACCAAGACGACCATCTGCGGCACGGACCTGCACATCACAAAGGGCGACGTGGCGACGTGCCAGCCCGGCACCATTCTCGGCCACGAAGGCGTAGGCATCGTGCACTCGGCGGGATCCTCGGTCTCGCGGTTCAAAGAAGGTGACCGCGTGCTGATCTCTTGCATCTCGAGTTGTGCATCGTGCGAGTACTGCCGCAAGGGCATGTACAGCCACTGCACCTCGGGCGGCTGGATTCTCGGAAACACCATTGACGGCACGCAAGCCGAGTATGTGCGCATTCCCCACGCCGACTCGAGCCTCTACGCAATTCCCGCCGGCGCCGACGAGTCTTCCTTGGTCATGCTCAGCGACATCTTCCCCACAGGCCTCGAGTGCGGCGTGTTGAACGGCAAGGTGCAGCCGGGAAGCACCGTTGTCATTGTGGGAGCCGGGCCCATTGGCTTGGCGGCTGTCATCACGGCCCAGATGTACGCTCCGTTCAAGATCATCGCCGTCGACACGGATGCCAAGAGGCTGGAAATCGCCAAGCAGCTGGGCGCCACCGACATAATTGACAGCTCCAAGGTCGACCCGGTCGCAAGCGTCAAGGCCGTAACGGATGGCAAGGGATGCGACACTGTCATCGAGGCTGTGGGAATTCCTGCAACGTTTGAGCTATGCCAACAGCTACTCGCACCCGGAGGTGTCTTGGCCAACGTCGGTGTCCACGGCACAAAGGTGGACCTACACCTGCAGAACCTCTGGGATAAGAACATCTGTAAGCGTTGAGTTTTTGACTGATTGCGAATACTGTTCACTGAAACCACCACCAGCTATCACCACACGACTCGTCGACACAGTTACTACGCCCATGCTTCTGAAGCTAGTTGGCTCGGGCAAGTTGCAACCTAGCCAACTCATCACACATCGTAAGTGAACCCCTATTTTACCAAGAAAAGAGCTAACAATTGTTTCTAGACTTTAAGTTTAGTGATATGGAGAAGGCGTACAAGACCTTTGGAGAGGCGTCTCAGCACGGCGCATTAAAGGTAGTTATTGATCTGGACTGAGTCCATCAGTGTATATAGGTGTAATGGGAGCCCCGCGGATAGGGCCGGAAACGGGGGATTCTTCCGGGAATTGTAACCAAGCTGTAGGCTGATCCCGGCGTAGCGTGATGTACATATTGCCGTTCTAACGATTGCTATTGAGGGAGGAGGACATGAGTATTTGTTGCGTGATTGAGGCACAAGTAGAAACTTGAGCTCCGTAAATATATGACATTAAGATCGGACAGAGTCGGCTGAGAATCTACAGTGCCTTGGATGTACATAATATCTACCAGATGTCGTGCTCCGTAATAGTGTGCGACACCCATTCTGTATCGCTGTTTGCGATCGAGTTTGCCATATCGATGATCTGCGCAGTGGTCAACCACACGTCAGTGCTATAATCCTCCATGCTAGGTAAGAGAGATGAGAGCGACTCCTCCTCATTAGAGTCAATAGTTGCCGGCTCAACAACAGCATCCGGCATTGGCTCTGACAGAGTATTGTCTCCCACTTCTTGATCCGGGTTGATAGCGTTGGGTGATTGACCAGAAGTGGCAGGAAGACGTCTCAACATATCATCCAGTTGCTGCAATTCGGACTGCTTGAACTCTGCGATGAGATTCCCTCTCCCCACAAGCTTTTTGAAGACGGCATTAGACTTTTGACGCCAAAGAGATTCATTTTCCAACAGTTTTGGATCGAGGACGGGACCAAGGAGGAGGTTCAAGCTAGAGACAAATAAAGGTTCAAGATCGAAAGCAAGAAACGTCTCTGCATGATTAAGAAACTCAGGATTAGTGTTGCAAGTCTTGGATGATGGCGTGATGCTTACCCAAGAGGCCTTGGCTCTGGAGACATCCGAGGATACCGATCATTTGTTGAGAGGAGTCGATACACATTTTTATCAAGTTCCAGACGGTCCGGGAGGAATTAAGGGCGTCGAGATATGAGCCCGGAGACTCGAATCGGATTTTTAAGAAGCAGAACAATAACGGCCGCGTCGCGAGAACGATGCACTAAAGTAATAGATTAGTACTGCGTGTTCTGCCTTGAAGAAGCTCACGTTCCATACCTGATGATACAGAAGATGCAAGTAGCCCGAGGTCCTTGAGACACTATTGATGGTTTGGTCCATCTGCATGGGAAAGGTTTGTTGTAGCTCGTCGGCCAATCCCGCCACGTTCGAGAGGACTTCTTTGGTACTGAGCAAGAATCTCTTGTTCAATCGCCCGTCAGCTCCGTAGACTCCTGGCAACGGTTTAGCTCGAATCAATAGTATAAATGCTGCGGTTCTTACCTCTGTTGATGGCAGCGATGGTGCGGGAGAACTGAATTTGCATGTTCAGCGCCGCGACTCGGTGGCTTGAGCCCGAGAAGTGCGGTAGCTGAGGATGCACATCGTCATCGTGGACTGATTGGGGCAAGCCCATTAAGGACGTCATTTCCCGGTCGAGGACATAGGCAGTCCACCAAGCCTTCCGACTTCGCTCGACGAGATGATCTCCCAGGTGCTCTCGGGGCATGTCGGTGTGCATGCCTTGCCCAAGAGCCATTCGTATTGCTTGACCGATCTGGCATAGTTGTCAGCTTGCCCTAAATAATACTGTCAGGCATACTCACAAAGTTGTAAGCCGAGTGACGGTAATCGAGGCATTGGAAATACAACGCTATACAGCAGAGGACTTCGGTTGAGAGAATTGGTTCCTGGAAAAGGATGTGAATGCTTGGCATGAGACGGAGCGCCTTAACAAAGTACTCGGCCCCAGGAGGTCTTTTAGCTTGGTAGTTGTTCTCAACCAGGGCTTTACCAAAGGCAAGAATGAGGAGGAGGTGAATATGGCGGAGATCGGCTGGTGAAGATTGCACCAATGGGTCGGCGTAGAAGTCGTACATGTACTTCATAAAAGACTCTTCGTCGAAGAGATGAAAGACCTGACTGCAATGGAACTTGACAGTGTTGATCAAGTAGATGGCGTGATCCAGGCTCGGAAGAGGATGAGTTTCGGGGCCAAGAGCGGTTCGCGAGCCATCCCAGCCTAAGTCGTACGCCGAGCCGTCGAAGAGGATAGTGCTTGCTGAGATGGGGCTGTGATAAACATACTCGTGCGTCATGCTGAGGACGCGACCACTGAAGGACCAATTTGAGGAGGTACCGAGATAATCTAGCTTTGTCAGTATAGTATCCAGGAATATTTGAGACGGCCAGGACTGACAGGCTCTCCCCGAGGCAGACCTCAGGAACGATGACTGCCCTGTTGAGAGTGGATTGGTGAGGTTGGATGCGACTGGGTCTAGTCTTGAACGACTTGATCTCTGGCTTTCTGATTCGGGTCTGTCGATGGATGGGATGACGATGGACGAGGAATCCTCTGTAAAGGATGGACCACCAGCGTCGCCTGTTGTAGGTGAGTAGGTGCACAATGGTGAACATAAAGATATGGCATACCGTCATCGGCCGCTCTGACGGCTTCATTGTTGCTGTCAAGCGAGCCAGGAGTGACATACTCGACTCCATCACTGCGTCTTTGGTTCTCCACCCGTTGCTGGAGGTCGATGATGTACCTAAGAGCAGGTGTCAACTCTTCTTCAGACTGAAACTGGATAAGGATGTCCATCTTTACTCACCCCCGTGTTACTAGAATCTTCTGGTCGCGCTCATCAAACTCGCACGACAGCTTGCGCTTCTGGCAAGCATCGCACGGCTGAGAGCCCGAGCACTTGACTTTTTGCTTACGGCACCGCGAACAGCTACAGGCGACGAGGTTAGCCATGTTGAACAGGGCAATATCAAACTATCCCGGGTTCTACAGACGCGTTGCCGGACCGCTTCGACACCCGGCCTCTTCCCTTGCCGGGGTCTGTGGCGCCGGATAGGTTCCGGGCTCCCGATAAGCTCCTCGCGTGCGACGGTGTGGGCGGCATTTGCAGAGAGATCAGAGACTGGGAAACCGCTGCGAGACAGTCTGGGACGAGGCGACGGTGGTGATGTTTCTGGTGTTTCTGTCCGAGGAGCTGGCTGACTTTGGCGCTACAGCAGTAGCGAGATGCGGGGTAGGACCCCCGTGGGAGGCCAAGGACAGGGGCCTAATCAGTGCCAATCAGTGGAAGGATGGCGATTGCTATCGGCAAACTTGACTCGAACCGTCCGCCTAGTTGACTAGACGCAGGCCTACGGGCTATTCCAGGTGGGTTTACTTTGCGTTTCTAGGCCCGGTGACGTCTCTGATAGCAGTTTGGCACTGCTGTATGACTCGGCAGCCGGCGGCTTAGGGCTGTTATCTCACACGCTGCTGTGGATGGTCTAGAAGGTCTCACGTGGGCATCCATGTGTCGTTCTCCATCACAACATCTCCTAATGCAGCATCTGCGAGATAGCTTAGACAGAAGGATCTGCCTTGTCCCGATGACGGACCCCCGAAAAGACCCCGAGCTTTGGCGGGTAAGCTAGCCTCTTGTCGGTGATGCGGCGTAGTGGCGACTGTTCCATGCATCCCGCTCCGAGAAATCTCTGGGATAGCTTGATGTGGAATTGGTGTGTACGATGATCTTTACTGTCATTCCATTGTCACTGCCGTTATGCTTCTGGTATTTTCTCCATCCTCGCCGCCTCGTGCATCACCTCCCGCACGAGAACCTTGGCGACCTCTCCAACGGGCTCATACGGATGTCGAGGATCAAGCTTCGTCTCTGCTTCCTCGATGCCCGCTGCCTTCACTGAGAAACAAGCGACAGCAAACTTTGTAGCCGCGATGCCATTTTTACACGGGGTTTCTGCTAGAGCAGCCATCTTTTCTAGCCGAACCGCCTCGTCAAGTTTACCACGGCTGTAGAGCCTGTACATCTCGGCTGTCAGCGCAGGGAAGACGTTGGCAACCGCCGCGATGCAGCCCGCACTCCCGGCCACTAACCCCCCGACGAGGAACTCAGCCTGTCCGCTAAATGTCGCGAATTGGCCAGGCTTCATCATGACCGAGAACCGGGTGATTTCCCCGACGGGACCACATGCGAGCTTCACTCCTACTGTGTTGGATCTTCCACTGGGCTACGAAGACGCGCTCTCGCGGACAATAGACACGATGGTGTCCGAGTCGATGTCGACGCCGCTGCAAATGCCCGGAGAATTGTCAATGACGACGAGCAGCGGCGACCTAGCAGCAACCTCAACCAAGAAGCGCTTCATAACGACCATACTCGTCGCCTTGCCCAAGTCCGCCGGCGGCAGGAGGAGCAGGTCGTTTGCACCCGCTTTGGCTGCGTCCTCGGCAAACTGCAGCGTCTGCTTGGTCGAGTGCGCGCCCACGCCGGCCAACAGCGGGAAGCCCGGGCCAAGCGTCCTGCAGGCCGTTGTGACGACGAGGAAGCGTTCTTCCCGCGTGAGGAGACACGCCTCGGAGCTGGGACCCAGGACCAAGAGGCCCGTCAGCCGGGACTTGGCGAGGTGCGCAAAGTACTTGCACTGCGAGGAGAGGTCCAGCTGGTCCGTGGCGTGGTTGTCACGGCTGGACACCAGACCCCTGCGGGCGGGACGTGGTGGCCAAGAGACGAGGTGAGCCCCGGGCCCATTGTGGTCCCTGGCGATTGATATAGTGATAAGGATGAGTCTTCTACTGACAGAATCGGCCGTGATTATGGTGAACAGGCCATGTGAGTCCTGTGTAACAGGCGTTCTTGGGGCATCATTCTTATCAGCGGATCCCCAAGATGTCCACGCAGCTTCCCCCGACCGCAAGCTGGAAGATGGACCGTGTGTATCTTGTAGTGTAACTACTCGGTAATTACCTGTACGTAAACAAGTCCGATACGATTTGTCGACAGGAGTCATGTCATTCACTAGCCGGCCCCAGTTCCGACGAGTCCTTGGATCGGGACTGAAGCCGACTGATAGTGGAGTTTGGGTGGAGACGAGATGGGTGAGCTCGGAAGCGCTCCCGATTCTTCTTTTCCCTGCTCCTTTGCGAGAAACACCAACACGTTGGCAGACGATTGACAGGTCTTTTGCGGTCGATAGTGAGGTCGCTGGATTGACTCCGTTCGTAGTGGAGGGAATGAAAGGCGAAGGGTCCTGAGATCAGGTCGTACAGCCTAGTTACCCTTGCGCGCCTTCCAACAGTCAATTCTTGTGGCGCGGAGTACATTTTAGTGCCATTGGCTTGGAATTCTAACCAAAAAAGAGTCAGAAGTACAGAAGATTAGACAAGAAAATCTAGCATATAATTATCGCATCTACATTCGTCAAGACATCTATAGCTTCGCCTTCTGAGACGGCCCAACATCCACAAGCTCCTGCGTCTCTCCAAGTCGCCAGCTGACGCCACCACCCCAATCCGCCTTTTCCTTCTTCTCCGGGGTCTTCCAACGCCACCGGGGCACCGGCTGTTGCCCATCAGTAGCCACCAGCAGATCCTTGACCCAGGCTCCAAAAATAGGAAACATCTTGAAGCCATGACCCGAGTCTCCGGACAAGAGAACCACTGAGGACGACGTCTCAGGGACGTAGTCGATGATAAAGTCCGAGTCCTTCGTGTCCGCGAACCAACAAAGCGACTTCTTAACCAGGGGTCGTTCTGCAAGACTGGGAAGCGTTTGGGCCAGCAACTTCCGAATCTGCCTCTCGTCGTGCTCGGGGAGAAACGCGCTGTCCTCTAGAAACTCCGGGGCAGTGGACACCCCGGTGGCCGTGTTGGTGTTGATGTATCCGCCGCCCATGGGACAAAGCTTGAGCAGGTTGGTCTTTGGGCACGGCTCGAAGAAGAAGCCGAGGTCTCGGGCGTATGTGACGGGGATGCCGCGAAGAGCAGACGTCTCGTCGTCGGTGAGGTGGACGTGCGCAACCGACCACGACTTGGCCACGACTTGCTGTCCGCTCTCCGGAACAAGCCTACTCGCAGCTGCGCCAGTTGCGACAATGACCAGCTTTCCGGGGTGGAAGATGCCTGCGCTCGTCTTGACTCCTGTGCTCTTCTTTCCCTTTGGCGTCTTTTCGTAGACAATCTTGGATACCGCACCGGCAGTCCCTAAGAGGAACTTGACGCCCCGCGCTTTCGTCACGTTGTAGATGCCCTTGAGGGCGTTTCCAGAATGTGCGTATCCATCAAGCTTATTCAAGTAGCCGTTCCAGCCGGGGAGCGGGCTTGTGCGGTACTGCCAGAAGAGATCCCGGATGTCTGCGTCTCCGTCGATGGGGACAACCTTGGGCAGGATCTTGGGGTGTACTTCCGCTGCAGCTCTGAACCTGTTCAGCGTGTCGAGAGCTTCGGATGGCGCTGCGCCAGACACGCAATGCAGGAACCCCGTTTGGTGGAAGTACGGGCCAAACAGCGGCGTCTGCCAGGCGGCGATTGCTTTCTGAGAGTCTCATGTCAGCATGCGACCGCTGTAGGCATGGCTATGGGCGATCATGCAACGTGAGATTGGCGGCAGCTTACAAGGGTGAGGTCGGTGTAGAACGGGTCTTCGTACTCAGCCCGGACAATTTTGTTCAGATCGTTTGCGGCTGAGAATCGAGATGGGATCTCGTCGTCCTTGTCAAAGACGGTGATGTCGGTGAACCCCGCATCAAGCAGATGCAGGACTGTCGAGAGGCCGAACGCACCGCCTCCAACGACGAGGATGGGATCCGTTTTTACGACAGCCATTGTGCAGTGATGGATATTTGTTCTGGGTTGCTTGGTTCACGGCAAAGTGCTGCAACGACAAAGCTATATATGTTGGCTTGGAAGCTCGTGAAGCACTGAAGTCGGTAAATCTAACCGCTTTTTTGGTGGATGATGATCTCGTGGCGCGATGATGCCGAGAACGCATCCGGCTATCTGCAATACGTCGCAAATGTGGGGTTTGGCCGTCTAGGGTCCACTACTACCGGATCGCTTTCCGCCGCATGAAGAGACGGCATCAATCCCGATAAGGGATCACGGGTTCATTCAATCACGATTTCATAGGCCCATTCAAGGGCTTGCTGCATCTCGCGGGGTAGTGGCGTAGGACCCGGAGGAAGCCTATCTGTCTCGAACCATCTTGACAGCCATCCACACGGCTAGTCTCGGGTCTGACCCGATTTTCTCCCGGTACTCGGAGCCTCTGGCTATTATTGGAATTGTCATGGAGACCGGGGTTCTGGTTGCAAAGGATGAGGGTATGGTTGCCTTGTCAGAGTGCAGAAGGAAGTGGAAACGGCCAAGTTACTCAAGTTCATTCCCGAGAAAGACCCAGCTAAGATTGACTTTTTTCTATGAGGATCTTTGCATTTTTGACAGTTACCAAAAGTCACGTTATGTACCAATTCGACAGAAATGCCCTCATCTAAAAAGATATTCTTCTCGACATAAAGTTGCCTCCTCGGGATAGCAGCATAGATATCGTAGGAGGTGCGCGGCTATGGCCTGAGATCTGAATATTGGCTTCATTCATTGGCTCTCATCACTTAGCAGGCTCCTTAACCGAACCAACTGAGGGGATGAGGACCCGGTGCGACGTAGTATCGTTGTTGGGAAGACTACTTGTAGTAATATTGCCGTACAGAGTGCGATTCTAAATCAGGTGCTTCTATAGGCGGGCATATCTACGTTACAGATGTTTAATTCAAGGCCACTCCAGGTAATGCTTTAAACGAGGGAAGAAAATACACCACATTTCTCAACATCATTATTCAAAACCGACTTAGTAGCATGAACATATCCTTGAATCCGGATTGTAATTTTAACGGCCTGTATATAGACTGCTATGAATAGTTTAAGAAGAGTGGTTGCTGGGGTAGAAAAACTCCTTTGAAGGGAAGAACTCCTCCTTGATCAACCTAGGGCTGGTGAAACGGCGCAGAATATCCGAGCTGCCAGCCCTATCCGTAGTTCCACTCCCACGCGCGCCACCGAAGGACTGCTGTCCGATGACAGCTGCCGTAGTTTTACAGTCTACAGACAAAATATCAGCAGAGAAAAGAAGGGTAAACTGTGAGTGACTTACTAAGGTAGAAGTTACCGGCCGAGTATCGAAGGGCATCCTCGGCTTCTCGGAGAGCCTTTCGGCTTTGCGCAAAGACGGCACCAGTCAAGGCAAGACCGCCTCCGGCTTGGTCCACGCTCTTCAGCACGGAGCTCCACTCGGCGTCGGGGTAGACGTAAACAGCGAGGACAGGCCCGAAAATCTCCTCGTTGAACAGGGTGTGGTCGGGAGACTTGGCCACGTAGACCGTAGGGTCGACGTAGAACCCAACAGAGTCATCATACTTGCCGCCGGCAATCAGCTCCAACGACGGATCCTTGTTGCTCTTGTCGATGACGGCCTTGATCTTGTCAAACGACCGACGGTGGATCACGGGACCCATGAAGGCCTCAAAGTCCTCGTCGGGGCTGCCGATGGTAATCTTGTCGATACCGGCCTTGAGACCAGTGAGGAACTCCTCGGCCCGCGACTCCGGGACGTACACGCGAGACGTGGCCGAGCACTTCTGGCCTTGGTACTCGAAGGAGCCGCGGATGGTGTGGTTGACGGCGCTGGCGACATCGGCCGTGGGGTGGAGGAGGTGGAAGTTCTTGCCGCTGGTCTCTCCGACCATGCGGGGGAAATCGCGGTAGGCCTTCTTGGCGATGCCCTCGCCGATCTTGCCGTAGATGGAGCGGAAGACGTCCGAGGATCCGGTAAAGTTGAGTGCGGCGAATTCGCGGTGGGCGAGCACCGTCTCGGTGATCTCGGCGGCGTTGCCGGGGATGAACTGGATGACATCTGGGGGAAGACCGGCCTCGAGGAGGATATTGTAGATGAGCGTGCTGGCGTAGATGTTGTACTGCGAGGGCTTCCAGAGGACCACGTTGCCCATTAGAGCAGGCGCTGAGACGAGAGCACCACCGAGGGCGCTGAAGTTGAAGGGGGAGACGGCGTACACGAAGCCCTCGAGAGGCCGGTAGTCCATGCGGCTCCACATGCCGTCGCTGCCCCGGGTCGGTTGCCTCTCGAGGATCTCGCCGGCGTAGTTGCAGTTCATGCGGAAGAAGTCGGCCAGCTCGGCAGCAGCGTCAATCTCTCCTTGCCAGACATTCTTGCCCTGGCCCAGCATCGTGGCGGCAATCAACTCATGGCGGTACTTTCCGGTGACGAGCTCGGCCGCCTTCTGGAAGATGGCGACGCGATCCACAAACGGCGTGTCCTGCCACTCCTTCTTGGCCTTGAGGGCCGGCTCGATGGCCTCGGAAACCTGCTCCTTGGTGGCGAGCGGGTAGTTGGTGAAGGTGGTGGCGTGTTCCGAGGGCAGGACCTGGTCTTCGGACTTGTGGATCTTTTGCGAGACGCCGTTGTAGATGATCTCGCTGCGCACGGGGAGCTGCGACCGCAACTTCTTGAGAGCAGCCTCGACCTTGAGGCGCTCTGGAGAGTCTCTCTCGTACAGCGGCTGTTGGGATGATGTCAGCGGGGAGGCTCGTTCAAGGGGACAGGGATGCAAGCGAACTAACGTTTGGCTCGTTGCGGGGGTCAGGCAGTCTGAAGGTTGCGTTGGCGTTGCCGCGTCGCTGAAGGCCGAAAGTTGCAGGCGAGGCCCGGAGGCTGCGGACAATGGACTGTCTCGGCCGAGTCAAGTTCAACGCCATGTTCCTGGTTGCTGCCATTGTGTCTAGATGAGCAGATGGTATCGAAACATGGATGATGCTGATGAGAGCCAAAAGCAAAGGGTCTCGTTGCTGAAGACGCACTTTATGATGCTGTCTGATGCTCTCGTGCACTTGCCGTTGCCGGCCTCCACGTCCGTCGGGGACGGGGCCGAAGAGGGCGCCTCCGGAACCGGCCCCGACGGGACTAATGCGACACCATGACGAGCGACAGATAGACGATTTGAGCCGGAGGTAGCCATCACCATCACCGGAACTCGGTCCGAGTCCAGCGCGTAGATTGTACAGTAGAGGAACTAATCCCAAGCAGTTGTTGGATATTGATCAGCGTCACAAGACGTGGTCTAGGGCGGGCCGTGAAAGTAGGCGAGTCTCAATACCCTGCGCCTATAGCGAGAGCTATGAAGCGCGCAACACCATTTTCGTGACAAATCTCAGATACAATCACCATGATGCAGCACTCCAGCTACGAAAAAGTCATCACCGACCATTACCAGCTTGGAGGATGGTTGGCTAGTGATCTCGCTGCAGCAGCCATTTCGGCAACGCTCGTAGCGCCGACCGTGGCGATTATCGACAGGCATGCACAAGAAATCCTCCAGATGCCCTCAATATCTCATCGTTTCTAGATCCATGGTTGAGAAAGTCTCCAAGAACCAGCCCTTGCTCCAAGGTCTACGCTCTCACGGCGTCTCGGCACTACGAAAACCAGGGCGCCTGTTCTTCAGCCGGCCGTTTGGCCTCGTCTGGGGACTCTACGCAGCGACGTATGCCGTTGCCAACAGCTCCGAGACTCTCTGCAATGAGTTCCACAAGGCTGCAGTGGGAACCATCACGTTCGTGTCAACGATGCTGGTCAACGTCCCGCTGGGCGTGTTGAAAGATGTCCGCTTTGCCCAAATATACGGCGCTGGTGCCTCGAGCCAGGAGCAAATATCAAGACAAATCGCGAAGCAGCCCATGAAAGTTCCCAAAACCGCCACGGCAACGTTTCTACTCAGAGACGCGGTGACCATTTTCGGCTCGTTCACCATGGCGCCGGCATTGTCAGGTGTCATCCCTGATAGTCTTGCGACCAATCCGCATGCAAAACTGATCGTCACACAGCTGACGGTGCCTGTATTGTCCCAGTTGGGAGCCACGCCGTTGCACTTGTTAGGTCTAGATCTTTACAACCGACGCGGGGTGTTGGTTTCGGAGAGGGTTTCACAGATTCAAAGAGATCTTCCATCTGCGACGCTCGTCAGGTGCCTGCGCATAATTCCGGCATTTGGGTTTGGCTGTATTGTAAACATGGAAGCGAGATCGTCTCTGCATGGATGGTTTGACAGTTTAGTAAAATAATATTACCGTTGCTTTGACACATCAAACCAAGACGTTGTGCATACGAGCCTAAAAATGACAGGCGTAACGTCTGATGAAACCAAGAATCAATACGAAATGTTTCTCCAATTCCGTGGGCGTCTAAAAATTCATTGAGCGTCAAGCTAAGTTTAATACACTCTGTAGAGTACCCATGTGCTAAGCCCCCTACTTTAATCCCCTATATCACAGACAACTCCAGGCTTCAAGGCAGGTAAACTATAATTCCTCAAATCAATATCAAAATTTGTGTGCATAAATAACATTCTCAATCTATGCTGTCCTCGTATCATTGACATGCTCAACAGTCTCCATGAGACGGGCAAGTGTGACAGCTTCTCGCAGAGCTCGACCAAGGTGACCCCGAACCGCACCCTCTTCCAAAACCATCAGCCCTCCAATCGTGCATCCTTCGGGAGATGTTCCCTGGTCCTTCAACACGCCCGGATGAATGCCGCTTTGCAACATGGTGGCTGTTCCCCGCATGGACTGGTAAATCATCGTTTGAGCCATGTCTCGCGGGACGCCAACCGCGACAGAAGCGTCAATGAGAGCATCGCAGATCACCGCGAAAAAGGCCGGCGTAGATCCTCCAACCGCAGTGGTCGCATTCATCAGCCTTGGAGGAATGTGAACCGTTCGGCCAACTCGCTCGAAGATTGACGTCGTCAGTTTCAAGTACTCGTCAGGCAAAACCGGCTCAGAGTTGTCCGTCTCAATGGCCGTAAGCCCTTCGGACGCAAGAGCAGCGATGTTGGGCAACGTACGGACTATCCAAGCTCGCCCCTCCCGGTTCTCTGCGCTGCTCTCACTTCCGTAGATGGTGGTCTCGAGCTTCTGCCTCGTCCAACCTGCGACGACGCTGATCAAGAGCTTGTTCGCCAAAGCATCGCGAATGCCGGTTTGCGTCAACAAAGACTCGATGTCAGCCGGATCAGCGCCAAGAATGATCACCTTGGACTCCTGCACGGCTTTGACATTTTCGCCGCGATAAATGGCTAGCCTTTCCAGGTGGGGCGCAAATTGCTGGGTGAGTGCTTCCTGAGACTTTTCAGATCGCACACATGCGATGAAGCGGGTAAAAGGTAGATCCTCGTTGCCGGCGACTAGGCTTTGGAGGATTGGTCTTCCGAGATTGCCTGTATTAATCCATTAGCATTATCATAGGGGTGTTTGAGGAATCAAAGAACCGTACCGCAGCCCAGGACGCATAGGGTAGCATCGCGAAGGTTTGACATGACTGAATGACACTTGGGTTGTTTGCGCTGGATGAACCGGTGTTCGTTTACCGTGAGGCTGTAGGTGTTGCTGCGATAGAAGCTGTCTGCTGGATCGTTCAGGTCAAGCGCGTTACCGGTCGCAGTTCCGTATATCCTGTATCGGACGTAAGAAGAGGGGTCCGGAATAGCATCCGAGTTGATAGATCGTCGAGGTCACCAGGGTGGTGGGTCTTTCGGGAGGCCGACCGGATTGTAAGTGGGCCAAGCCACCGACGCTTCCCTAATCTGCGGGGAAACCATGACGATGAACTAGGAATGGATGGAGGAAGGACAGTGGAGAGTTCGTCTGGAATCGGCACTGAGCTAAAGCATCGAGATAACAGAGTAGACCGCGATGGAATCTAGGACAGGTTGCCTTGGAGACTGTAGACGATCGGGGTTGCTCAAAGAGGAACTGCAACGGAAAGCATGGACTGGTGATAGATCAGGATTAGGATTTAGAGACAATGGCTTGACTTGGCAGTTTTATTAGGCAATCTTTAATCTACCTTCTACTACTACCCGCTAAAAGTAAGCTCGCAATCTCCTCCTCGCCTCGGCCTTCAACGCCATGTACTCCTCCATCGTCCTCGACGCAGCATCGCGATTCTCCAACGCCCTGCGCACCAAATACGCGAGACACTCGCCAACCGTCCCCCAAGTGGAACATTTGTAGACTTCCGGTGTCGCATGATCGGCGCTCTTCAACTGGAGCAGCCCAAAGCTCACCTCATCCGACATGCCCTGGAGCTGCGCAAACTTGACAGGCACTGTAGGAAGGTTAGCCTTGAGTCGCTGCTGGTGCAAGTGATGCGCAGCCACGACGCTCTTCTTGTTGTGGCTCGCAAGCAGCAGATCCACAGAGGGAAAGGGACGGCCGTTGGGCGCGCCGAACTCTCCAATCTGCTGCTTCAGCGCGCCCTGTGCAATGTAGTTATAGGCATCGTCCGTCTCCTGCTTCGTATCGTGGATGAGACATCGCTCATCGGACGCGAGGTAAGCGCCCCTGACCACCTTGAGACCTAGCGTGAACTTTTGGTCGGCGGCGGCGGCGGCGGCGAGATGCTTGGCCAGCGTTGATGGGGTGCTCTTAAGGTAAGCCTGGTATGTGTTGTAAATGAGTGCGTAGCCGTCGGTGTTGTATTTGCTCATCAAGTGGAGCGCGACAAGCATGATTCCCCACTGGAAGTGCTGGGACTCGGCGTCGACAAGGATGCGAGCTTTGCGGTCTCTGCACTTGGTGCAGATTTCGTCTAGAGTGTCCATCATCTGCTGGGGGGGTAGCTTTCCCTCTGAAAACGCCTTGGTGACCGAAGTGCCCGCTCCTGTTAATCTTGATCAGGGTCAGTATTTGGTGTTAGACCAAGGGAGATTCAGTGGCTTACTTGACAGCCAGCTGGTCACCCTCTCCCAAAAGCTCAACAGTGTTGACAGTTCCAGCACGCCAAGCCTCGATGCTCTCGCAGCACTGTGCTTCCTTTCCCTCTCCAGCCTCAACACCCAACCCATGCTGACTGTTTGTATGGTGATCAAACACAATTTCCTTGGCATATGTCAATATTGTGCCTCGGAAACCCATCTCCTTCATGTGCTTCATAGTCGCCTGGGTCTCGGCCCCGGTTTCTCCGGCACAGAACTGCTTATAGAAGGTGGGCTTTAGAATCGAACGGAGGAGGAGGTTGTTGTCGATGCTGGGCATAAAACGGCCAGGGTTTGATAGCTTTGATAGAACCCATAGAGACGGCTGGAGAAGGTGGGGTCTAGAGGTGATGGCGTTGATGAAGATGGATCTCAACAACACCCCGGTCGGTAGTGCTGCAAGAGGCGAGACACTATCCTGGATAGTTGGCATCTCTGCTGTCA
The DNA here is from genome assembly GCA_001305505.1 of Neonectria ditissima. Lineage (NCBI taxonomy): Eukaryota > Fungi > Ascomycota > Sordariomycetes > Hypocreales > Nectriaceae > Neonectria > Neonectria ditissima. The sequence continues at coordinate 78,948 of LDPL01000019.1, read as the reverse complement.
AGTGCCGAGAGGTCGAACTGCGTCTAACATGGCTCCAGGCATTCTTTGTAGCTCTAGGTAGCATGACAGCAGTCAGTGGCCGGCTGGTGGTCAGCGCCACGGTGCAAGTAGTGGAAGGGGTGCTTCGGAAGACAGTCGACATGATGTTGATTATCTCACGATAGTTGTAGATGATTACTTCTTTCAATTTCCTCAGATGCAATACATCGCGAGAGCTGAGCATCCCTTTTGAACTTTGGCCGTATCTCGACGCCCGTCGCCGGTTCTGGACCTGGACGGCTCTCTACGGCAATCGGTTGTGATGCCGACGCAGCAACTACGTGTTGCGAGACGCACTTCGAGCGGGGTAACCATCACATGGCCTTGATGGAGCTTTATCTTGCATCACATTATCGCTAATTGGCATGGCTGAGCGAGGCCTCGTCCCGTCGTCGACACCCTTCTGCTGGTGAGCCGCGGAGCTTGTGCCGGCACTAAGAGTAGACTGCGGCGTCAGTCACGGCGGGCCAATGATAGCCTACACACCTCCGACTGGAGACCGACCGCGAACCGGATCGCTGCCCGTCCCGTTCTCGGAGTGGCGGCTGGGTTGGTCTATCATTCCAGTCTTGGGAAATCCATCTGCAGTCTTGTCATCATGTGGTCTCATGTGGTAGTCGTGAGGCCAGCCGCCTTATCTCGCGCGACGTTGCCTCTTTGGGAAGCCATCGTGGAGAACTAGACATGATAGCTCATAGATCATGGGGTAGCTCAAGGCAAGAGGCCAGTTTGGTTCACATTCGCTGACGATCTGTAAGTACAGCCATGTAGTGGCGTGCAGATTCACCCACGGCTTATCGACGGCTCAGAGATCAGATCTCCAGATGAATCTAGACCCAGAGCAAAGGAAGCTCTTATCAATTTTGATATCACCTCGGCACAATAGAATCCGATGATAGGTACGGTTAAGCAGACAAGAAGGCAGAAACATCCAGCCAATTCAGTCCGCATCAGGCATTCCGCATCGTGTTTTACTTGAAGGTCGTAATGATAACGCAAGAATGGTAGATTTGGGAAAATAATCAGTTACTACAATTACTTAATCGACCGTACAACTTCATCCAACGCTTTAGCAAAGTACTCTACGTTGCCTTCATTCAGCCCCGCCAGAGAGATTCTAGATGTGTTGGCCATGTAGACGTGATGTGTTTCTACAAGAGATGTCAGTATTTTGTCTTCATGCTATCAGCCAGGATGTAGCAAACCTTCAAGCCGCGTGATTTGCGCTAGACTGATGCCCGTGTACCCAAGCATGCCGCTCTGCGAAACAATATGCGACCATTCGCCAGGTGTTTCCAGGCGCAAAAGCTCGCTGTATAGCTTCTTGCGCATAGACTGGATTCTACCCGACATGGTGATGAGATCCTGTGACCATTGCTTTGCAAGCTCCGGGGTACCGAGCACTGTGGCTGCGATGCGTGCTCCGTAAACCGGCGGGTTTGAGACGGTAGCTCTCTGGGCATTCTGCAGAATAGAAAACAATGCTCTGCTGGATTCGGGTGTCTTCGTGGCACAGGCAACGAGGCCGACTCGTTCGCCATACAGACCCATGCTCTTGGCAAACGACATGCAGACTACGGCTTCAAGGCCCAGGTCTTCTATAACGTACCGGATGATCCATGCGTCGTCGTCGAACGAGCCAGAGTTAAATCCAAGGTAAGCTGCATCAAAGATGGGAAACGCGCCAGTATCCTTAAAAATTGCGGCGATCTCTCTCCATTGGTCTTTTGTCGGGTCACAGCCTGTAGGGTTATGGGCGCAAGCGTGCAGAACAACGGCTGAGCGACTGTCGGCCGTCTTAAGCACCTTGACAAAGCTGTCAAAGTCGAAATGCCCGTCCCGGTAGTATGGTATCTTCTTGACCTCGTAACCCATGGAAGCAAAGAGCAGGCCATGATTGGACCAGGTAGGGTCCGTGATGAAAACCTTTTCTATGCCTGTTTCGGCTTTCTTCAGAGCGAGGCCGGTGAGAAGAAGAGATCCCGTTCCTGAGATTGATTGGCAGGTCGCGACCTTGGATGCGTTAGATTATATTCTTTCGATATCATCAAGACGTACTCTGTTCTCTTTCCAAGCGGTGGTGTCGCGAAAGACAAGTTTTGCTGCTTCGTCTCGAAATGCGTTCAATCCTTCGATGGGCAGATATTCGTGGCCTGCATCAGCGACGATTTTCTTTGCTGCTCGCACCGAGGGTAAGACCCAGGGTCGGCCAGCCTCGTCTCGGTAGGCGCCTTGGCCGAGATTTACTTTCTGAGGGTTCTCATCGGCCAAATACCTCTTTGTGACTTCAAAAATGGGATCTGGGGTGATGTACTTTGCCCCTCCGAAGATGGATGGTTGCGTGCTCAGGCTCATGGTGTATTGGATGACTGGTGGATTGCAGTATGAGACAGCGGCAAGGCGACGATGCTGAAATAACCAACTCTTATTTTATCTAGCTTCGCTGTAAAGAGGATGATTTATGACAATTGTTCGTCCTCACTTGGCGACGTTCTTGCTGCGGCTTCACCCTCCATAACAGCGGCTCGGATGACGATCCGTCCTTTCGGGTCGCAGTCCGAATTTGCGGTTTACGACTAGACACAACGCCAATCACAGCTTAGCTTAATCTGGGACCTGAGCCCAGGGCGAGAGCCATTGCCGAAGTATTCAAGAGAAGTAGGCAGGCTGTTCTGTTAATCGCGTATCTCACCCCACGTGTTCTTGCCCGCCGAAATGCGGGTTTAAGTAGAGTAGGGACTCATGATGTTTCGCGAGGTATTATCATTTGTCCGAGAATAAAGACCACTGACAGATCAAGTGGTAATTTTGCAAATATATGTTGGACTCGTCAACTTTTCTTGGATGGTCGTCTCCTGACAACAAACATAAGCGTCCCCGGCTCGCTTGCAACACGACAGTGACGACAAATGTTTTGCATTGTTTTGACATATTTGATCGTACGGTTCTTATGAGGTCTCATTACTCTCTCCGTAGATCAGGTGAAATGAGGCATCAGAACTGGCATGTGATACCCTCGAAGTCTACGTCACAGAGCCATGGTGCTGTCTTCCCCACCTGCGGCAAGGCTACCGCTTACGCCTTGTCCGGTGGTGTGGGCTATTTACTGCGCTACGTTGTACCGAAATTGCAATGGCCACGACTCGTGTTTGTCATAGTTTGATTGAACTGAAGCTGTCTGGGTCTAAAAGTTGGCGACTTTAAAGCAAAATTCTTTAGACGTCAATGTTAGACTTCTTGGTCTTTCCAAGACCCGTCATCTGCAGGATCTCCATCCAAAATCCAACGGGAACCTCTTCAAATGCAGCCTCATACGCGTCGATGGCTGGCTTTTCCCAGACAAGATCCGCATCCTCCGCCTTGATAATGTGCGTACGCTTCGTGAATTTCCATCCGAAATAGAGAATGGGGCAGACCAGAACCATGGTATAGTAGGTGAAGAACGTGCCAACGTCCCAGTTTCCAGGAAGGAACACGCTATAGCCGTAGGTGCACACAACCATGGTCAAGAAGATACCGCTGACCCAGGCAGAGTACGGCTGAAAGTATCCGGTGTAGGGGAGCGTTTGGCGGTTGAGGCCCTGGACTTGGCAGGCTCTATAAAAGAAAACGTAGGTGACGCAGATGACGAGGTAGTCGATGATCTGGGCAGCCGTGATGATGTTTGTGAGCCACGTAAGCACGCTGGCTGTCGAGCTGGAGACATTGAGGAAAGCCAGGCAAGGGAAGATCATGATGACTACGAGACAGTAGATGGGAACTCCGGCCTTGGTGCATTTGCGAAGGAACTTGGGCGCCTGGCCTTCGAGCGCAAGTCCGTAGAGACTTCGGGTTCCGCAGTATGTATAGGCATTTCCGGCCGAGAAGATGCTGGTGACAAGGAGGGCGTTTGTGATATGGGGCAAAACATCAACACCTAGGTTGCTCATGGCAATGACATAGGGAGATGCCGCCGCGGTGCCGGCTCCACCGGATTCGCCGCTGAGGATAGACACCAAAGTCGGGTCGTTGTAGGCAACGGCGATTCCAACAGTGAGGGCGCCACCGATGAAGAAAAAGGCGAACCGTATATAGGTCGTCTTGAAGGCATTCTTCAGGTATCGACGAGGAAGCTTGGTCTCGCCAGAAACCATGCAGACGTATTCAGGCCCAACGATGGTGAAAGCCGCGCTCCAGAGCGCACCCAAAAAGCCCTCGAACCGACCCAAGTCGCCTGTCGTAATGTATTCCGCAAAGGGCCCAGGGTTTCTCCAGTGTCGGAAACCGTACGCGTCGTGCTGGGGGTTTCCGCCAACCATGGTGACAAAGGTGAAGGTGAAGACAATGAGGATCAGGAGGACCTTGCCGGACGCAAGCCAGAACTCGGCCTCTCCGTACCACTTGACTGTGAAGGCGTTCAGGACACTGAGCTGATGTTAGTCCGAGGGAAGTTGACGGATCAGATTGGGTATACGAACAAGTAGGACACAGTGCAGCCAGCGACAACGGCTGCCACGGGAATGTCGTCTCTCCAGTATGACAAGACCAGGTTCAGCGCCGAAATCTCAAAGGGAATGAGGACGGCCTCGTAGATGAAGAAGTTCCAGCCGGCCATGAAGCCAAAGGCCTCGTCGACCCAGTGGCCGGCCATGCGGATAAAGGCGCTGGTCACAGGCATGAAGACGGCCATCTCGGCGATGCAGTTGTTGACCAAGGCCAACATGCAGGAGTAAAAGGTGTAGGCAATCAGGAGGGAGCCCGGGCCGCCTTTGACGAGTCCATTGCCAATGCTGACGAAACTGGCGGTTCCAATACTACCTCCGATTGCGATCAATTGGACCTGGCGGTTACCGAGGTGTCGTTGGAGATGGTCGGTGTTGGTGACTGTTCCAAACTGGATGCTCCCGTTGCGAGTGTTGGTTCGCTCGACCTTGGGCTCCATCCCGTCGTCGTAGTCTTCCTTGACATCAGCCATGGTGGAGGAATTGTGTGGATACAAAGCTGGAAAGGGAGATGAGTGTAAGGGGAGGAGGATGTCCGAGATTCCGACGGAACGGTTGGCGGCCTTTATGAGAAACGACAAAACGGTCGTGCACGTTTCCGCCTCCCCATCCCACCTACGTATCTCGGTGACTATCTACATCCTGCAGTTGGGCGAAACTAGCAAAGCTCCACCCCCGCAATCTAGACGTTCCTCGTCTGATGGGCGGGGCGAAATCATGTCGCCGGCTTGGCCTGGTTGCGGTGTAGCGTCGGTGAAGGACACGAGCTGGTTTCTTGGCGGCGCTGAGAGGGCGCCAGATGGGGGCCCGATGTGACAATGTCCTGGCTAGTCTGGGCCAACAATCTACGAGCACACTACATAGTACACCTACAACTTAACGAACCTTGAGATGGGACATGACTTGATCCTTGCATTGTCAAGTTGCTACCGAGTTTCGCCACGCGGCAGCGCTTGGAAGTGGCTGCAAGATGCTCTGCCGCGTTATGAGTTCGACTTCTACTTCCCGGACAAAAGCCGAGGTGAATTTAGCTATCCTCGGCGGAGTACTGAACACAATTCAGCCTGCCTGTGGTCGCACCAACACAAGACTAGACTCCTCCCCCTCCCTCGGCCCAGCCACTCCCGTCTCTCCGGCGCTCAATGGGAAGGTTTAGATAAACACCTTGCAACTTGCAATCCGGGGTACTCCGGAGGGCTAGAGCATGCGCCCGCAGGGGGTTGTGTGTCTTGATACGACTGTCTCGGGGTCCCACTCGCATTCTCGGCTTCCATCCCGATGGTGCATGAGCCAGCACGGAAGCCCTCCCGTGCTATCTTCTATCGTCTACTGCAGCCGAAATCACTGCTTGGCTGATAGAGCACCCCTAAAGTCCTGCAGTAATCATGAATTAAAACGCCGGGGCCCCGGTCCAACAACATCCCTAGCCTTCCAACCGATACAGTCCGACCCGCTCCCCCATTATCATATGCGGATACGCCGATTCAAAGTAAAAGGCGGAGGAAGTACGGAAGCTCGGACACCAAGACGATTTGAGACATCTCACCTTCCTAAGCCAGCTGAAATGACGCTCTGAAAAACACGAGTCATTCGACGTCGTTGCCATTGTCTCCCTCCACCACCCACATGCTAGCCAAGCATGCCAGCGCGGCCACGCCAGCCAAGAACCAGAAGCCCAATTCAACGAAGCCTATTCTCAAGCCATATCCAAACATGCCCAGTGCAATCGGTGGGAAGATTGAGCGGCTGAGGCTGCTGACTATAGTCCCGGTCGTGTGAATCGTTGCTCGTACACTCGGGTGAGGCGTAGAGTCGTTGATCAGGAGCGTCGTCGCCGGCGAGGCACCAGTTCGTCCGCAGACGTACAAGAATAGTATGCATACAACGGATATCCAGACGGACGGCTGCATGGAGGTCTGGAACGTGGCCTGCGAGAGCCAGTCGGTGGCGTGGACACTGACAAGGGCTGGAAAGGGAGCCATGAAGTAAGTGATGGGGAAAACCAACAGCCCAGACCGGAACAGACGAATTGTACCGAGCCAGTCGTTGAGCGTGGGGTAGAGTACCACTTGGGTAACCACGCCGATAGCGCCCTGCAGTGACATGACTATCCCGACGCGACGCGGGTCCATGCCAAGGCCTCCGTATAGTCGGAAAGGGGATTGGTGTTGTTTGACTGAGGCGACCGGAGTGCTAAGGAAGATTGTCCACAAACTAGGAAAGGCGCCCGTGTGGCCGTGAATCATGAAGTAGGTGATTAGTGTCATGACGACGTTGAATGTCCAGATATGAGCAAATTTCAATCTCGCGGAGCTGGATGCCTGGTTGGGTTCATCTGAGTTGCCCGTGCAAGGACTGCCTCCGACATGTCCAGTAGCCAAGAGAGGTGAGGTTTCATCAGCTTCCTCAAGGCTTGCCGTTTCAGTTCTCTTTCGAGAGGTCCACCCAGCCCAAGCCCTGTGGAAGAATCCCAGATGGGAGTTTTGCTTCATCGGAAGGGTTTCGTTGACAACAAAGAGGGTTGCCACGGCCAGAATGGCATGGAAGGCTGCGATGACAATGTTTGGGGCAGCATACGGAAACCTCTCGAAGAAACCGTTGCTGCTGTTCTGCTTGCTCGATACCACCATGAAGCCACCGATGAGCGGCCCGATAAGATGGCCGAGGTTTGCGCAGAGGGGGAGAAGGGTCAGGGCACGCGCCCGGTGACTAGGCGCGGTTAGATGAGTTCACCGAGGACAGAGACGCTCGCACCGTTTCTGCGGATTCAGCTCTGCAATAACACAGCGGACCATGGGAATGGTGCTGTTCAGCACGCCGTCGAGGAGTTGCCAGGTCAGTGCCATCGCAAACGTCCGAGAGAAGCCGTAGCCGAGGATCGAGACGGACGAGGCCATCAGTCCAAAGACAAGGACTGCTTTTCGGCCGCAGTACTCCCAGTCTGCCAGCCAGCCCCAGATCATCCCCGTGCAGACATGGGCGGCCGTCTTGGCGCCGATCATGAGGCCGGCCTGGGTGGATATCGTGGCCGGAGACGCCGCTGGGTCGAAGTACTGGAGCTGGAAAAAGAGGTATGACTGGGAGACGTGCGGGTGAGCAGAGAGCCCTGGGAGCGCATGTTTCTTTGGTGAGTTGTTTTACCTGCATTGATGACGAGACGAGTGACTCCGTCATGCGAGTGAGCAGGAGTAGAAACAGCTGAGGCTGTGATGTTGCTGTCAGCCTGGTTCACTGAAAGACCCGTCGATGGAGCAAACCTTGTGTGGCAACGAAAGATATGACACCTTCGTCATTCCCGAGTCTGATGGCTGGGCTTCAACTGCACTCCCGCGAGTGATGAGACCCGGGGGCGCGTTGGAATGAGCTGGCATTTCGGTGGGATTTAATGAAAAGTGCACTATAGACGTTACAAGAGCCATGTCCGAAGCGCGGATGAGACTTGTAGTCGAGTACCACCCGAGCGAGCACGCGACAAAGTCAAGGTCGAGGAAAGCATCTCGGAACAGAGATCTAAAGTAGCACTCTTATTTCATATCTTCTCCCGATCGCTGCATACCCCGCGTTGAAGCCCAATTGCGACCAGCGGCAAACCACCCTTTCCAATGAACGCATCACTCTCTGTAGGAGGGTTGCCATCTGCTCTGGATAAGGACGCGACTCCCGAGTACTTGTAATCGCAGCAATCTGATACGGCACTGCGATCCTCTGGCCTGGCAGCAGTGCCGCATGTGACGTAACGACTTGCTTGCAGATGGCGTGTCGTCAAAGCCGACGTCCGAGTTTAACTCCGCGCCGCCCTGCGCCTATAACATCGTCAGATGCACGACGGACGGACAGACGCTGCAGAATCTGCAATTCAACGCAGAAACATCTTCAATGGCCAATTGCGGTACTTGAAAGAACCATGGCTACCAAAGACATGCCGTGGACCTCGTGGCTCGCCAAGGAGAGCGGCTTCGCTGTGGTGTGGAAGTCGTGCAGAGACACCAAGCTGCTCTGCCTCCAGCGCTTCGTCCGCCTATTCGCGTACGGCGCATCGTTCCTCATCCTAGTCCACTTCCTCGCCAACCTCGGCTTCTCAGACGAACGAATCGGTCTCTTCATGACGCTGACCCTCCTCGGCGACACCGTCATCAGCTTCGTCCTGACAGCCATCACCGACCGGGTCGGACGACGGCGCGTCCTCACAGCCGGCGCCGTCTTGATGATCATGAGCGGCGTCGTCTTCTCGCTCAGCTCGAGCTACTGGCTGCTCGCCCTCGCCAGCATCTTCGGCGTCATCAGCCCGAGCGGCAACGAGATTGGACCGTTTCGCGCCATTGAGGAGTCGATCCTCGCCCACTTGACCGACAAGAACGACCGCAGCGACATTTTCGCTTGGTATACCCTCTTCGGCACCGCGGGCGCCGCGCTGGGCACTTTGACTTCTGGGTGGATGGTGCAGCTTCTTCAGGGCATCGAGTCGTGGTCCAATACGGGCGCGTACCGCATTGTGTTTCTCGTGTATGCCCTCCTGGGAGGTATCAAGCTGCTGTTCATTCTCGCTCTGAGCACAGCTGTTGAGGTTGAGCCCACGCCTAGCTATGAGTCCGTCAGCCTTGAGCAGGAAGACGAAGGTCTGCTCTCTGATAGCTCCGACGCTGAAATGCAACCTCAAAGTCAGCCTAAAACAAAGACCACTCTCCTCCAGCGTGTTGGATCGTTGCTCCCGCACATCTCACTCCAATCGCGGTCCATTTTATACAAGCTCCTGGTGTTATTCTGCCTCGACTCATTTGCTTCCGGCATGGCTTCACCTTCGTGGCTTACATACTTCTTCACCACCGTCCACTCGCTGCAACCTGGGTCTCTTGGAACGCTTTTCCTAGTCACCAACCTTCTCGCCACAGTCTCCAACCTTGCGGCTCTCCCCCTCGCCCGCCGTCTCGGTCCTCTCAAAACCATGGTGTTTACGCACCTGCCGTCCGCCATTTTCCTAGCCATGATTCCGTTTCCCTCGGCCGGGGGAGTGGGCACTTGGCTCGCCATGGCATTCTTGGCTCTGCGAGCGTGCACGCAATCGATGGATCAGGCGCCGCGACAGGCCTTTTTGGCTGCTGCGGTTCTGCCAGGTGAACGAACGGCTGTGCTGGGCGTGGTCAACACGGTTAAAACTCTCGCACAAGCAAGCGGAATTGGTTCTGCGGGTTTCTTTGCTGGAAAGAATTTGTGGATTGTGGTCATGACGGGGGCAGGAGCGTTGAAAGCGGGATATGACTTGTTGATGTTGTGGATGTTTGTAGGGCTAAGGGATCGTGAAGAAGAGGAGGAGGAGACAAGGGGTCGAGTGAGTGGTAGATAGCACGATAAAAGGTCTCGGGTGGCTTGCGAATAAATTTGTTTTCATCAGACATCTGGGTTTCCAGGCTTTAAAGATATCGCCGCATTCCGAGACCTTCATAAAATCTACGAAGCCGTCGAACCACTTACAGGGCCGGCTACCCTGGAGAGAGCATCTGGATAATTCCGAGCGACTCCGACCGAGGTGAGGTGGAGTAACCCGGATACGGCGGGTACAGAAGTGGGGCAGCGGCCTATCAACAGGCCTGTTTCTTCTTCTATGCACAGTATAAATGCGGACAATGTAGTTATGCAACTAGACCATTTGATACTATCTTGTCACGTCCGGCCTTTTCTCGTATTAGGCACTTTCGCATCCACGACACATACTCTGGTAGTGTTCTTCTTCTTGAATTGTGATTACTGTTTAGTACTAGAATATACTCGGTATACAACTAGCGGTGACCTTATTTCATTGATTATGAGAGGTCAAACTCCCAGTCTCTCTCATCCTAACGGTGGTCATTGATGCCAAGGGCAATCAACACTTCGATTGTGACGAGCGATGTCTGATAAGCTGTGTCAACAGAAGTGCCGAAAATATAAACATGTCCCAACACTAAAGGGTGGTTGAGTACTCCAAAAAGAATTGTTGCTTTGTGAATGCCTGACAGCATGGGCGACCGGCCTGTTCCCAGTGCTCGAAGCAGATCTATTTCATCCTACGGCCTTGGAACCAAGTCTCCAGCACCCAGTCACTACTAATATCCGACGCATCAATAGAAGGCGATGCAATGTCCTTCTTCAACACAACGAAATCAGCGCTCTTCCCTTCTTCCAGCGTTCCAACCTCATCATCCAAGAGTGTTTGACGTGCTGGGTTGATGGTGATACCTGCCAAAGCCTCCTCAACGCTGACTCTTTGGCTCGGCCCAAGTACATCCTCGGGCTTCTTGGAATTCTCGATATACATCAGTCTGGTCGCGGCGGTCCTGACATACGACAAGCCATCCGCCTGCGACACGGGCGAGTCACTATGGAGCGAATAAACGAGGCCGTTTTCCACGTCGTCGTGGACTGGGTCGATTCGTTCCGCTCTGTCGTCTCCGAGAATGTACTTTTTGAAGGTGTGACCCCAGTACTTGACATGTCCAATGGTGTGGCTGACGTTGAGGTTCAGCTTAGCGGCCCGTTGGACTTGCTCCAGACTTGTGACGGTGAAATGCTCCATTCGGTGCCGCAAGTTCGGATTCGGAGTCTCCAACCTTTCGAAAGCATCCATAACAACTTCAGACGCGCAATCTCCGTTGACGTGAACCATCAACTGGTATCCTAGAGATGCCCACATCTGCATCTCCGTATAGATATCTCTGTTCGACGCTGGTGTGATGTGGCAGGTATCGTTAACCTCCCAGGCAGCCCAGCCGTATGGTGCATTTTGAAAGTAGCTTGGCAGCATGTCCAGCTCATACTTTTCCTCGAGAGCCCCGGTAAAGCCTTGGGTTGAGCCGTCCATCCAGAGTTTGATGGTCTTGATCTTCAAATTCGTGGCACCACCGGCTGGCATCTCCTGATCTGTGACGATCTTGGCTGCCATACCCGGCGTCAGGTCCGCAGCTGCCCCAGCTATCCGCAGTGGAGCCCAGCTCGTTAACCCGTACAATGTGTTGGCATCCAAAATTGGATTTTGGGGAGCGTTGTTTCCAACACCTGCATCGAAGACTGTGGTGAAGCCTTTACGGCTCCATTTCTCCAAAAGGGTGACGAATCCTTGCTTGACCTGAGGCAAGTCAGGCGCATAGCCTGGCAGCGCTACCGCGATAATAGGCAGAAATGCTGGTGGCTCAACAAGAACTCCATTATAGGTCTTGTCAACATCTATATTAGCCTCGTTAAGGGCTGTGATGTTTGCATAGGCGATGTGACCGGATGCATTGAGGATCAAAATCGGATGCTCGTTGAGTTCGTTGGCATTGAACACGTCGATGGTTAAATCTCGAAATGCTCCTTCATAAGGTTCCAGGCGAGACGGATCGTAGCCATACCCAAGCAGCCAACCCCCTTCCGGGAGTTTCTGGGCCGCCTGTTGCATATAGGCAATTGTCCCTTCGAACGTGCCACCTGTGCCCTCGTTGAGAGGATCGCAGTTCAGGAGAAACCCTTCCAGCATTGCTGATGTTATGATATGGACGTGAGGCTCAACAAAGCCGGGCACGATGCAATTGTCTTTGAGATCGGTTGGGGCGTTGGCCGAGGTTGCTGCGGCTTTGACTTCATCGAGACTCCCGGTCTTCAAAACCTTTCCGTTTTCAATCGCCATGGCTGCGACGGCTGAAAATTGGCCGTTTTTCATGGTGATAATCGGCGCAGGGTTCGTGCTACTGTAGAAGATTTGGCTTTCGGGAGAGGCACTGGTGGCACCGTTGACCTGCTTCCCAAGTTCTGCGAGCAGGTCATTGTGGTCTATGTGCTTGAGAATTTGGGACGCAGCAGCATGGTAGCCTTCTAGACAGCCTGGCATTGTCAGTCGTGGTATTTGTTGCGTTGAGAAGATGGGTAAGGAGACAGGGCGAATGAAAATGAGGTGCTGTCCCAATGCTTCTACTTAAGGGTGGCCTCATGTATTCCCTAGCTTCGCGGGCAACGATTTGACCTATTGCTAGCACTGTTTTTACGTCATGGACTCAGTTCACAAATCGATAGTCTGTGTTGATCCTGGTCTGCATCCGGACACCGCAGGCGTCTAAATTCCTCGCCTGCATCAAGGTCTCAGTTGCCAACGTACGACGTGCTGTACTGTGACACTCGTATCACATACGTTAAGTGTTCAGTGTCGAATCAGGTGGGAGAAAAGAGGGGACTGCTTCCCTATCTAGCTAGAACTAAGAACCCGAGGCTGGCTGATGAGGTCTTTAGGAACATACTATAATACACTATTGCTGAAAGCTGATCTAGAACGCGGCAGGGGCCGAATCTAACCTATGTGGGCTAAAGCCCGGGAGGGGAGCTGAGTCCCGCCGCCGCCACAGTTTGCCCCGGAACGTCTGCGGGAGGCCCAAACGATACAATCATTCCTTTTGCCCGGCACAAGTGACTGATTGCAGAAGAATCTGGCTTGGATTTAGAGCTTTGATAGAGCCGGAGAGAGGTATCGTGGTCATCTCGTCACATACCTGTGCTGGGAGTCGTGCGACTGCTGCCCGTCTTGCTTGCACAACGAAAAAAGATATATCATTATACACCATTCTATCATATCATACTTCGAAACACGCCTCAGGCGATGTATAATTACAAGATAGTGCGACGTTGGAAGCCAGTGTTGATGATTCCCGCATCCTAGATGGACTTAGACCATGCCGATGCTTAGGCCGGAGCGTATTTCTGCGCCACGGTTCTGCTGAAGCTCATGATCATGATTAAGCTTACTCCCACACTTCCAACGCCGAAGTCATCAGTCCACGCAACGGCAGTTTCGATGAGAGCAGTGGGAAGAACTGCATTCATCACGTCGAGCACAAAGCCGAATCAGCTTTGGATGCAGCTCTGGGGAGAGTCGGGCTTTTGCGACAAATCGATGTAGCGACAGCTGCGCTCCTCGTACTTTTGACTGCCAACTAAAGGCGCGAATGCTAATGGCACCTACTATTGTCTTAGTAAATTGCGTGATGGGCGGGCTTGGGCCTCAGTACCTAGGAAGCGGACTTGGAGCGATGTCTGGAGGTAGAAGAGCCGGAGAAAGAAGAAGGTATTAAGGCCCCAGGAATGGGGCTAGGAGCGGTGATGGGCTGCTCAGCTAGAAACAAGCATAAGGCTGACTCGGGCTGGGAGGGGTCGATGGAGTTGACGTATGACTGGGCCAACTCTGAGCCAGGGTCGGTTATTTTCATCACTGTTAATAGTCAATTTGATGGATTTAGTTGACGAAGACGTGTGCGAACAAAATAACATGCTGCAATGACTTCTAGAGGGAAACTGAGGGCAGCATGGCTCCGATGCCCATTACGAAATATTCTATTGGATCTGTCATGTCATGCTGACTCCCCATGTATGCTCACTCATCCGCAGCCTCTAGAACACGGAAAGGTTCCCCGCCACAGTACTGACCCCAACCGTCCAGCTGCGCAGAAGCCCACTTGATAATTTTACTGAAGCCCTTATCATCATCTTCGGGATCGCAGTAGTAATCCTCATCAGAAGAACTCATCGCACCCGTACTCTCGACCGAAGGGGGATACTCAATCTGCAGAACAGGCTTGCCCGCGTCGATGTAGGCTTGGAAATCGGAACAGAAGGGCTCGGCGTCTTCATCAGGGTTGCTGTTCCCGCGGCACGACTCCAGGACAGCAAAGTCGAGTGAGGAGACAAGGTCGGCTGCAATCTCAGGGGCATTCTTTTGCCCGACCAGGAGTGACTCGCCATCCTTGGTCTGGAGGGAGTGAGCATACTCGGCGAGATTCTGAAGATAGGCTGTGTAGTCGGATGACTCGAGGCTGAAGCCCGTGGGGTCCTCACTTGGATCCCATTGCCAAGCGTCGACATTGTCAGGGTCAACGGCGTCGCAGCCGACCTCCACCGCCAAGTCTAGGCGCGCTTTCATGAGAGTAAGGACGCGTGAGTCGCGGATATCGAGATACCACTCGTCATCGCCGAATGGAAAAGAAAGCGATTTGCCAATGACTTCGTCAGGGAAAGAGTCTTTGTCTGTATCCCAGGATTGAACAGCACCAGCGTTGAAGTAACAGATGACGAACTTTCCAGCTTCCTAAAAAGATGGTGAGTTGAGATGTTCATGAAAGGATTGTACAACAGAACCATACCTTGAGGGTCGGGATCATGTCTGGGTAGTCCACAGCATGGCCAAGGTCAATATCCCAGACTTTGGCTTCTGAAGGAATCAAATCATCGGCACTATCATGCTTGATTGGGTAGTGAATGCAGATCTGCCATTGAACGCCGGGTGCGAAGTCTGACAACTGGAAGGCGACCCCGGCGCTCGGTAGTCTGGTGCTGATATCCGATACCTCGGTGGTGCTGTTTTGAGGTACGTTGGTGGCTGTGGTTGTGGGAGCTTCGTAGTTCACGGCCGTTTTCGAAGCAGAGGCAGTGGATGAATGCACCTGGACGGGCTTCGTAGTTTCGGCCACCGTCTCCGTAGCAGAAAGACCGTAGCAATCTTTTCCACGACGAGCATCAGCAGAGCCAAAGGCTAGAGCAGCCAAGGCTATCCCCGTGAAGACAACCATAGTCGATGACTGATAAGTTGGCGATAATGAAGATATGGGGGTAGCAGTGATCTGCAAAAATTAGACGCTGGTCACACCCTTATGTATTCTCTCAGCGCGTGTTCCAATGGGCCAAGAGAATGTCGCCCCATTCTCTCCGCTTAATTTCCAATGGGGTCGTAGCTAATGAACCCTGCTCATAGGGCTTTCCCAACGGACGTCCCCTACCTCCACCGTTATTGAGGCTAACCCATGTCTGGAAAGGCAAAGTACGATTGCGGATAGTAACCAGTAGCATTGAGTCTCTATCCATGCCCTGTTGCGTACGTACGCATGTCCATTTTTGACAGTTGCGAGCTGACTGTGATCTTCGGCTCCGAACGCTAAGGCGGGTACGTGATGCGCCTGTTCCCCCTATGCTGCGTGCTGAACTGACTCGAAAAATATGTCCGTAAACGGAATTATGGAGAGACATGATTTGTAACGCTGTAAGCTCGTATTGCTGACGCCAAGGGATAATGAGGCATGGCCTGACGACGGGGCCCTGTGAGTGATGAATTTAACCAAAAAGAACTTTCGTTTAGTTACATAATATTGAACCTTGTGAGAGGAATTTAGTCCTAAAGCGCTGCTTTCAACCGCGTTGTCGGGGAGAAGTCAGAACCGAGGCAGCAATGTTTTGATACCGCAGCCCATCCGGGAGTTTTTTCTCTCCTATTTTTCTACTTACGTTAGTATTTGCAAAACTCTGAGCCAGGTGCATGTTCATGAAAAGATGCGCCGGAGCAGCTGAAGCGAAGCTGACGTGTCTGTGCGGTCCCGGGGAACAGGCCCAAGATCTACGTGTCAGCGTCGTTGAGATTGCATTCAACACTTCTATCGAGTATGCTTATCAGGTCCTCATTGGATACTCAGGATTGCCTATGGACTGGAGGTCTGGGCTGAGAGAATTTGGACCCCAATCCATGCCTGCTGGTCTACGGGTTGCTGTACCCAAGACCAATGCCGGCAGAACTGCTGTGGAGCTGAGTGACGGTGACAGCAGTTCGCCACGGAGACAAGCTAACTCCAGCAGTCGGAGCCGAAAGGGAGCGGAAGCTTTAACCTAACTTGGTGCTTATTCCATGTTTGAAACTTAACCATGTGTCCAGCTCCCGGACCATAGCCCCCAACCTCAGCCTTGCAGCCCTACTGCATGTTTAGCGAGCAAATCAGAAGATGGTCAACAAGGAGCCACCCATGTCCCGGTTTGGGGCTGGAATGGTCTCTCTTCTTAGATAACGTGAAGAGTTGTTGCCGAAGAGACAAAGGGGAACAAAAAGACTCCCAATCTTCAAGCATCCGGATTGAAGGAGGCAGTCTGACTATACTCCTAGGTCGTGATGCAGATGACCGCTTCTTGGAAATGAAAGTTGAGCGTGGACACTCATTTCTCATCATTTCTCAACCCCTGCCGTGTATGCCTCCATTGCAGGGATATGGATGATGATCTTAGCTTGAACAACGAGGCTAGGCGGCTAAGATACCGGGATCCAGACAGGGCTCTATCCACGCTTTTCCCATTGACGGACTTGGGTCACTCCGCTGAGTTCAGTGCCGAGACCTCGCTGCAACCTCACTCCACTCAGGCAGGATGGATTCCCTGGACTCAGATTGCACCCGGCAACTTGAGCTCTGCCTCAGGCTACGGTGCCATAGCTTGCGGGTTTGGCCAAGGTCTTCCTCGGACGGATGCATCCTGGATGCGGCAATCTTTGTCCTTGCATCTCTCTGCGTCATTGCCGCTTATATACCCGTTCCAAAGCCCGTCCCTCTGCGCGCGAGAAATGCGCTTGCTTGCTCCACCTCATTAGTCGAGTCGTCAAGCCGTCGACCATGTCACGCCTGAAGAGCGTCTCGGCGCTGGGGCTTGCCTTCGCAAAGCCCGCGCTGGGCATAACGGGCTGGTGGACGTGGTCGCCTTACACCCTCACGCCTCACTACGCATACCAGGATCCCGGGTCCGGTCACCTCGTGCACAGTGCCTGCAACAGCAACGGCTCGGCCACCTTTCCAACCGACGAGCCTTATACTTTCCCCATCAAACACGAGGCGAAGCCCGCGACCCCGCTCGCAGTCAGCGGATGGTGGGACGATGACTTGGAGACGACCATTGTGAGCCGCCTTTCCCGCGCCCCTGCCTTCCTTTTCGTTTGAAGAACTGCTCGTTGACTTTGACCCATCAAGGCTTCCATATTCTACCAGACGACAGACGATTCCCTGGTGAATGCGTATTTTCAATGCGATTACGAGACGGGCAGCTACAACACTACCGAGGAGGGGGAGTGGAAGCTCTCGGAATCCGTTGGCGACTTTTCCGTTTACGAAAAGACGGGCTTGAGTGTCGTCGAACTCGGCGACGCGGGCGGCTTCCGCCTCTTTTATCACGACGAAGACGAGAGGGTAAATCTGATGGCCTACGACGATGACACGGACTGGCAACTACTTGGGCCTGTTTCAAGAAAGAAACCGGCAAGTCAATCCATCACGTCGATACAAACCAACGGCGTCAACGTGTCTGTGGCATTTCCTTATAACGATGAGAACATTGCCGTTGCACAATTTCGCGAGAACAAAAAGGACAAGTGGATTCTAAGTAAGTCGCTCAGCTTGATCGGTGAACACATAGCACGACTAACTAATGATGTGAAGGCTCGTTCCCGACGCCTTTCAGCAATCCCGCCCCCACGAATAGAACCGATCCCTCAGATATGACGCTCGAGTCCTCGGTAGCCCCGTTTTCGCTCCCCTCGTTCGGCTCAGCAGGCGCTCGCCCAGCGCTCACCACCGACGAGAATTCCAACTTGTCCATGTTCTACATCGGCAAGGATCGCAACCTCCACCAATTTTTACAGAAAGGCGACACGTGGAAGGCGGTGAAAGGATCCTGGCCAGAGGCAGAGGATGAATTCGCGCCCTTTGCCTTGGTTTCCGCGCCCGAGGCCAACTCCGTCTGGGTTTACTACTACAACAGTGACGGAGACATGATAGAGCTGCACCAGGATGAAGAAGGAGTTTGGGATGATCCTCGCAAGCCAACTACGAAAAACAGGGTTACGATTGACGACTCGGACGACACCACGGACAAGAGCGACTCTAGCAGCGGAAGTGGTTCCGGCAGCGGAGGCAACTCGACCGATACAAACGCTACGGACGAAGCCGGAGATGGAGGCGGCGGCTTGTCTGTTGGAGCCAAAGCAGGACTTGGAGTGGGGATTAGTATCGGCGCAATCGGGCTGCTCCTTGTGGCGGCCCTATTCTACCGCAGACGCAAGATAACCGCACCATCCAGCCCCAAAGCTGAAGATCAGACAAGAGAATTATACGGTTCGACGGCGGAGGCCATGGGATCATATCCAGGTTATGATCACACGCAATACCAGCCAGGAGGATACGCCATCGTTGGATCAGATGGAATACTCCACAGACCTCCGCAGGAACTGCCGTCTGTTCCTAAATACGAACTGCTAGGCGATGTCCACCACGGAGGTCTGGATCAGCATGGACAAGACGGAGTCTCTAGATGAGCTGGCTGAGTATAGAGACAGACAGAATAGTAAAAGACGGATTATGACATGGACTGGCAGTTCTTCGAAGGAATTATCATTACGTACTGTCGAGATACTAACAAGGGCGGCATCTATCGATCACAAGTCTTCAACCGCCAATCAGATATATGAACATGTGAAAGCGTGGCTTGAGTAGCACGTCATGGGTTTTGAGTAATCAGACAGACTGGCAGGAATGAATTCGATGTGATTATCAGCCTCATCGGGAACGTACAGTCTCTGTGAAGCGTACTAGGGGGGAAGAGTGTTGGATGTTCTCGATGGCGTAACCCGCCTGAGCTGGGAGCTTTACCTAAGGTTCAACCCGGCGAGCAATACTACAGCAGTCAGTCCTTTCATCTAAATAACATGTCAGGTCATTTCACGGCTCATACCAGTCGCGGGATAGTTTATCAGACTTCTGGACCTGGAATGAGTCCGATGAGATCCAGCTTGCTACAGTCAAGTCGCTTACTGCCTTATCCAAGGGGCATTACATAGGAGTGACTGTCCGCTCGAACAGGGGCGCGTTGCTGATAGCACATGGTCAAGATACACAGGTATGGATATCAGAGAATAGAGTTGTACCCGTTATCTAAAGAAACTACCGTGTCGTAGATAATGCGAGCCGTCGTAAGTGGGTTGCAGCTTGAACCGAAATCGTGCCCTGACACTCCGTTTCCCACTCAGCCAGGCTGCCGCACTACGAAAATGATAGAATTAGTATTATGTCATGCTGTATTTATTGTCTTATCCGACAAGCCCATGTCACGCATGCCGGTGGCTCAAGGCCGTTCATTATCTTGCATCCCAGTACCATATTTGATCTCAGCTGTCCTTTTTGAGCATAGCCTGTCAAAGCGGTCAGCCTTACAACGCCAGATTTCGACGTCATTACGTTTCTGCTACCTGTAGCGTACGCTTAGTGTTCAACAAGATTGGTCGGCGCTTTTCTGCTCGGCTTTATTCCAACGCTTGCATCGGAGCCATCGGCTGACATCGTACGATAGCCCGGTTGAAGCTCAGAAAAGCCGTCACGTGATTGATATTGTGGCTTGCGGAAATAATGGACGCAAATATTCACGGCTGAGAAAAGTGCTCAAATACAGGTATTAATTGCCTCCTCTCCGTCTTGGTCTTGATAAAAGGGGGATTTGTTGGGGTTTTTACTCAAATTCGACCCTATCGATCGCTAATTGTGGTCTGCCTTGAAGCATTCACACCTCACTTCCCCCTTCTCACCCCCTGGACTTCTCCATCACTTCTTGGTGTTGAGAAGAAAACATGGTATTCAAACATGCCCATGATGGCACAGGAAAGCCAGATGTCGAGCCAGAAAGCCTAGCCATGCAAGCACCGGATACAAAACCCAACAATTGCGGTCCTATTCCGCTATGGAGGAGGGCGATCTTGTTCCTCGGGATCGAAATGCAGGGTAACGAACCGGTTCCAGCCGAGCGCCAGACAGATCGCCGTTACATGAATCTGTTTACTCTGTGGTTCTCAATGAACTTCAATCTCATCGCGTTAGTCTTTCTTGTTGTCTTCCATATGCTGATGTGGCTGACATTAACACAATCCCTCCCTTAGACTATCGACTGGAATGGCTGGAACCCTCAGCTATGGGCTCAGTTTGCGAGATTGTTCACTAATCATCCTTTTCTTTGGACTTCTCACTGCTCTTGCCCCGCCATACTTATCGTTGTTGGGATCCATGCTCGGTCTTCGACAGATGATACATGCGCGATATGCCTTTGGGTTTGTATCTCCCCTGCCTTTGATTGGGTCATTGAAATACTAAAATTTCCAACAGGCTCTACGGCGCTGCCATTCCTCTTCTTTTGAACATGGCTACTCTGGCTGGGTTCGCTATCCTGGGCTGCATCCTCGGAGCTCAAGCATTATCCGCCATCAACCCAGCCGAGCTCTCGGTCAACGTCGGAATTGTCATCATCGCACTGATAAATCTGATCATCATCTTCTTTGGCTCACAGTTGATTCACAAGTTCGACATGTTTGCGTGGTTCCCAACCCTGGTTGCCATCCTCGTTGCTGTGGGATGCGGCGGGAACAAGCTGCATCAGCAGGTTGAGGCGGCACCAGCAACAGTCAGCGCTGTTTTCAACTTCTCTGCCCTCATTGCTGGGTTCTACCTCCCCTGGGCTGCCATCGCTAGCGACTTCACTACGTACTTTGATCGTCGGTCCAAGAAGTAAGTCACGATACTGAATACCTTGATAATCTAGAGGCAATGCGCTAACAAACCGATCGTAGAACATCAATTCTCGTCCCATCTTATATAGGTCTTGTTACCGGCGGAATCCCGCTGATGATCCTGGGTGCAGCAATTGGCGGCGCCGTTCCCAATGTTCCCTCATGGGGGGATGGATACGACACGAACAGCGTTGGAGGAGTCTTGGGTGCCATGCTTCAACCAACCGGGCGGTTCGGCAAATTCCTTCTTGTCATCCTCTCATTGAGTGTCATTGCAAACATGGCTGGCTCGGTTTACGCCCTCACTCTCAACTGCCAGGCTCTGTTTTACCTTGTTCGTATCCGAGTCCCTCGCGTTGCTTACACCATCGCCGTCACCGCCATCATCCTCCCCGTCGCCATGAAGGTAGCCGCAGAGTTCCTGGAATCTTTGAGCAACTTTCTCGGGATAATCGGATACTGGCCTTCCTGCTTCGTCGCAGTTGTCCTCTTGGAACACTTGGTCTTCAGAAAAGGCAGAGTGGACAACTACAACTTAGGCGAATGGGATACAGCAACAGCTCTGCCTTCGGGAGTTGCTGCGCTGGCTGCTGCAGCTCTCAGCTTTTCTCTGGTAGTCCCATCCATGTCCCAGATCTGGTTCACCGGTCCGATTGCTGAAAAGACAGGCGATATTGGGTTCGAGATGGCGTTTTTCGTGACCGCTCTCTTATATCTACCATTCAGAGCGTTGGAAACCAGGATTAGAGGTCACCTCTAAATAATTCGAGGTCTTAGCTGCTGAAGGATGATGTAGATGTGGATTGCCTAATAACTTGATCTTGGACTTGGGTCGTCTCTTTTCATCCTGGGATTGCCTGAACAAGCGGAAGCAATCGGATTTGGAGGCTATCTTATAGGATAGAGGCTACTAGAGCGCGGGAGTGCCTTATAATATTACAACGGTCTATTCATGAAATGCGAAGCGGGTGCACTAGGGTACGTAAAGATGGCTCGTATCCATTTGTCCAATCCGTCGACCCTATGTCAGTGAATATTCCGTAGCATCCCAAAAAAGATCCTCTTCTTCATCCCTCGTACTCTACAGTTCCTTTGTTAGAGCGACGAAGTCGCTGGATGCCCTAACGAGCCGGGCAATATCGACCACAGACTCGCCTTTCGGTGTTAGAGCACGCCAATCCACCTTATTCCCTCCATAGCGGTCCATGATCTGTAGGACTTCAATATTCTTCTTAGCCGCCGCCATATGGATGACAGCTCTTCCAGAGCCATCTTTTGCGTTGACATCGGCATCAGCTTGAAGCAATAGTCGGATGGTCTCCAGGGCCTGCTCATCCCCGCGCTGCGCCGCCGGGCTCGAGATGGCAAGGGTCAACAAAGGCTGGAACCCACATACGGCTGGGCCAGATTGACTAGGATCCGCTCCTGCCTCAAGAAAGAGTCTCAGAGCATCAGCACACCCGAATTCCGCGGCCCATGTGACCGGCGTCCGTCCTCGTCTGTCAGCAACATTGATGGAATCCTGAGTGATTTCTCCTTGTAAAAGACAGTCTCCCAGACTACAGTGACGCTTGTCAATCCCGAGTAAAACCTCGTGTAGATGGCTGAGTCCCTTGCAATCGCGGTAGGAGTCGTCCATGTCTTCCGCAGACAACCGAAATACCGCCCGCACATCTGCCAACGCCTGAGAGGAGATACCCCGCACAGGATCTCCCGCAATCGATTTGTTCATTAATATGTCATCAACGATGATTTCGATGGGTCGACTATCAAATCTTAATTCTGGGCCTTGTGTGGTGAGAGGTTTGGGCAGTGGTAACATACTATCCCTGGCGGTCTTCGTAGTCGACATCTACGCCCGCATCGAGTAGAATGCTTATCATAGACATGTCGCAATCTCTCGTACCCCAACAGTAAAACGACGCGTACTGTTGTTATTACCGGTTAGTGTACGCTATGCTAACACTTAAGTCGGGGTCGGTGGATTACTTACATGCATATGACCCCAGCCGTATGAAGAGACGTCGCAGATGGAAGCATCGCCATCAAGAAGCAGTTTTTTGGTGAGGTGTACGTTCTTTGCTTTGATAGCATCGAAGATCGCCGCTGGCTCTTGTCTTGTTACCGACGTGGTGAGACACACGTAGAGCGGAAGAAACGCCAGTTGTGCTGTGACGTGCAAGCGGGCAACATAGTTTAGAAACCATCCTGGGAAGACATAGTGTAGCTGAAACCTTCTCGGGTCCGCATTCCGTCGACAGCTCTGCTCGTTACATGGTCGAAGCCACGAGAGGCATCCTGGTAGGCTAGAATAGCCGGCTAGGAGACGTCCAAGGTAGCGCGATGTATAGAGATGGACAAAAGAAGGCAAGTGGCAGCGACACAAGCAGTTTGGGTAGCACACAAGCTTGGTCTCGCAAGTAATGGTCAATGTAGCCCGCATAACGTGCTCAGGAGTCACGGCCTGCTCGGCTTCAATCCGCGTCCGCACGTTTTCTTGTAGGTGATTTCCCATTCGTTTTGAACCTGGATCGTCGTGTCCATTTCTATCGACGAGCTGTTGGACAGATTCTGAGACATGCTGAAGACATTCCACAAGTTCGGGGGAGATGTCTTGCCTGATTTCTCTCATAGTCCTGCACAAGGCTGTCGATTCCGCTTGCAATGCTGCTTGACCCCTCATTAGAGCGTCGTTGCTGGCTGAGACTTGGTTCACTGAGATGGCAATTTTCGCTGTCATGTGACTATATTTGCAGTCTTTTAGCTGACTCTGTCCGCCTCGGCTGGTTAAATCATGGATGGCTTACGAGGTGTGCGCTTGGCTGAGACTGGACAAGAGCAACTTGTGGTTCTTGATCTTCACCTGTAGTGCGCTTGCCTTCCGGGCATTTATCAACCATCTCCGCCGCTTTACTTTGGCTCCAGTGGTGCCCACATGCTGAATTTCATTGAGCAGTGTCGAGACTTCGTTGAATGTGGTATGGCTTTGTTGTAAAAGGCCAGCGAGGTCAATCTCAGTAATAGCCTCGTCGGGGATTGTATCGTTTCGGAGAGCCATCTCAACCGCGTTGAGGAGCAAGCGAAAGTCAGTGATCTCATTGGACAAGGCGAGGAACTCGTCTTGAGCATGTTTGAAAGATTTCAAAGCCTGGTACAACCTATGACCCACGTGTGCTCCAGCGGCAACGAGACCGACAATTGCACCTACATACTCTGCCATGAGGCGTTGTTGCTCTTTTCGGCGTGTTGAATTGCAAAATGGAGGGAAGGATAGGAGCACCTTGGATGCTGATGTTAATGCAGCTGGCTAGAGGAAAGAGAAATATGCGAAACGCCAAAGAAGCAACATTATAAGAAACTCTCCAGATACTGCAAGGCGACGTGAGAGACGTTGGGCCGGGAGAAAATGTTGGGCTGGGATAGAAAGTTGGGCCGGGATAGAGCCTGTGAAACACGAACAGATGGTTATTGTCTGTACGCCTCACTCTAAACCGCTATGTTGTGTAAAGGTTACAGTTAGTGTTTTATGTAATGTGAGTTAGGGTATTGGGGAATTTAATTTGTATTAAATACTAAACTAATACTTTTAAATTTATATAGTACTAATATAATTATTATCTTAGTTACTTTATATCCTAATTACTTATTTAATAATTCTCTTTATAATCTCTTTATCTAAGGTAATTTTCCCTGTTATAGGACTGTACCAGCCCCTATAGCCTCAGGCATTCCTTTCGGTCGGAGCCTTTCGTGTAACAGCGTGCAAGGTTACGTTATCACAATCACGTGCGTGCCCCCAATCAATCTCAATGTCAGTGAATGCAGCAAGGTAATCTTCTCCCGCAGGCCACTCTACCCAAGCGCAAACCATGGCACAGATTCCGTTATTCGTCCCTCTCGAATCTAATCCCGACCTCTTCACCAAGATCATTCACGACATTGGGGTGCTGCCCTGCTTGGAATTCCGAGATGTCTACTCCATCAACGAGCCGAGTCTTCTAGCCCTCCTACCGCGCCCTGTGCTCGCTCTTATCCTCGTAGGCCCAACCGAGATGGCACAGGAAGACAAGCAGGCGACGACGGAGTACGCCAAAACAGGTGACGAAGAAGACATCATCTGGTTCAAGCAGACGATCCGGAATGCATGCGGGCTCTACGCCATTCTTCACTCCGTCGCCAATGGCGTGTCTTCTGATTTTATCAGTAAGTCAGGCTTCTACTTTTGCTCCTGTGCCTCGGCTGCTCAACTGACGTCTCGCTCCAGAACCAGACTCCATCATTGACAAGCTCCTTGCCACCTGTCGACCGCTCCCTCCGGATGAGCGAGCCAAAGCCATCGAAGCATGCGAGGGCCTAGAGAAGGCGTACAAATCCGCTGCAAGACTTCACGACCAGTCTTCTGTTCCAGGGGAGTTGGAAGATCTTGGGAATCATTACCTTTGCTTCGCCAAATCGCAGAAAGACGGCCATCTATATCAAATCAGCTCAAGCCGTTTGAGTGGCCCGGTTGATAAAGGCTTAGTGGGCGAACACGACGATGTTCTTGGACCAGAGGGTACGGCGGTGATCCAGAAGTTTCTGGATTCAGGGCAGAGTTGCCCCAAAGCTGTGTTCTCGTTGATTGCGCTCGTTCCAACGTCTGATCTTTAGAGGGAGTAGAGGGCTGCAAATGTGATGCGGGTCGCAAGCGAGACGGCAAAAAGACAAGAACCAATAGCTCACATCCAGAGACAGCAATCATATTGGGGTCCGCCCGAGATTAAACAGTGCAACATCTTCCGTTGTTAAGGCTTATATATGCATACACCTTGTTGGACCTTGCAAAATTGTTTAAAGGGATGTTGACGGCTCAGGTCTCAACCAAATCATTCACACGACCTATCACCGATTCAGTCAACCATAAGTACTTAAAGCGTATCTCTATGTAAATCGTGGTGTCTGTGTTTACGCTTCTTTAGCCGTTGTATCATTATCTTGGAATTTTCACATGATCCACGAGGCTGCATGAACGCGCGTGACGAACTGCATTCGTCATATGCGATAAGAGTTACCTCATTGTAAACGACATGTACATTTGGAGCAGTTTCTCACGATAAGCAGCTGGCACAAAGCGAATATTTCGGTTGGGGGTTGATAATTGGGGTATCTGAGTTTCGGTCGAGCGATGTCGCCTGAACCAACTTCACTATCGAATATCGAACAATAATCCTCCAACCACCTCCACCTCATCCTGCTGCAAACATGTTTGGCATGGCTTAGATGGACTCCTTGTGAGCATCGGCCTTGGTATCGTGCTTGGTCTCGCTGGCCTTGTCGCCGAGGGCGTCCTTGGCTGCGCCGGCACTGCAAGCTGTCAGCAATTATGCTCGAAGATAATGTCAGAGTAGGTGCACATACCGGTCGCCGATGGAAGCGTTGCTGTCCTTGGCCTCCTGCTTGTTCGTCTCCTTGGATGCAGTCGAGGTGCCCTTCTGGACCTGCTCCGAAACGTAGTTGGCGCCTTGCTTAACGGACTCCATTGTGATTGTTGAGTTCTGGTGGTTGTTGGGTTGGAAAGGTTGGTGGAATTGAGTGATGAGTTGTTGATGGAGAAGGTTTATTCTGGCGGGAGAGACTGGAAGTTTATATAGACGGTTGACACAGAAAATGGCTTGTGATATGACGTCTGGTTCGTCATCGAGTGTTTGGAGATCTTTGATATGTGCATGTTGGCTGTTTGCTTTCCGAATTACGCAGTCATTTGTCTTTGGATCTGTCGTCGGAGTGGTGGTGTGGCGTCATAGACTGCGTAAAACGACGTACAAACAAGGTGCATGTTGATCCGGAGGTTTGGCGCCGGAGGTAGATCAACGGCGGCTCGCGTAATGAGCGCGCATGTGAATGGACATGCAACGATGCGGCATGGTTGCCCAGAACAAGAATCGCATCACGGAAACGTCATCGTGTGGATGGTGTTGCAGGGGTGGCTGTGCCGCATCTGCATGGCCCGCGATAGCGTTGCATATTTCTACAGGGGCTATAAGACTTATGAGGCCTACGGGGAGTTGGTTTTGGTAGTGCACATACGAAACGGTTCGAACGACGTGGTGGTTAGGTCATGCGTGAACTGTCGCGTGAGCTCCGTCATTGATTTGGCAGTACCTTGTCACAGCGATGTTTCGTGGCCGACTGTTAGAGACACAATCACGACTCAGTAGATATTGACTGCGTGACGTATTTGTGTTTGAATTTGCGCGATAATCATTATGTTTTATTTCCCGCGCATCACTTCTTCGCAACTGCCAACTTTCCCCGAACTGGCACATTCTCCTTCCTGCCAACCTCGGGGAATCCCTCCAACTTGACGCCCTTGCGGAAGATCAAGCAATGCGATGAGCCTCCGAAATGGAACATGCCGGTCTCTTGGCCCTTTTCGACCCGCTGGCCCTCCTTGACCGTAATGTCGCACGTGCTCACCTCGTCCATGCCAATGCCGATGAAGCCCACGAGTCCCAAGTCGGGATTGTCCGCCTCGAACACAATAATGGCCCGCGTGGCCAGCGCAGACAGGTAACCCTGCGCAACACCAATGCCGCCCGTGTCAATCTCCGAGACTGTCGGGTCGCCCACGCCTTCAAACAACGGCTCGCTGAAGTAGGTGCCCTCCTCGACGAAAGCGCGTCGCACCGTGCCGGATACGGGGGCGTGCCAGCGGTGGTAGGACAGCGCCGAGAGGAACGCCTGGTAGATGGTGCCGCCGGCGAAGTGGTGAGCCAGCGGGTCGTGGGCCATCATGTCGAGCACCGAGTAGGGCTGGCCCTTGACGAAGAACTTGTCGCGCAGCTTGACGTCGTGCTCGATGTTGTACACGCGCGACTCGCATGCGTTGGCGATGACGCTGTCGTCGTCGGGGGAGGCCACGGGGCGGGCGCTGTCCTTGACCTGGCGCGTGAAGAAATCTACCGTGTATGAGTGACGGTGCATCGGGCACGAAGGGAGTCATGTGGCCTACCGTCCCAGGACTTGTATCCGTAGTACTTTGCTGATGGCTCGCAGTGGTACATGTCCTCGAACTTGAAAGACGTCTGGTTCGGGGCGTTGGCTACCTGCATCAGGTCACCGACGGCCGTCTTGCCAAACCACCCGAGTTCGTGATCTCCGAGCACTTCAGCTGACTCGGGGGTCTGTAACGAATCAGTACGCCATTTATTTTACGCCATGGTACGATAGAGACAGCTGGAAACTCACCAGCAAGTACTTGCCCCACTCATTGAGCACCTTCTTGAGCATGCGGTTGACGTCTGGATCCAAAAAGGCGGCATATCCACTGGTCGATTGTCAGTCCTTGCCATCACCACGCTTCAGAAATATTCGACTCACCTCGGAGTTCCCATGGCATAGTCAAACAGCGCACACATGGGCACACCCACCATGCCGACACTCTCGGCTGCATCCGTCCATTCCGGCGCCCTGCTCAGGATGTGGTTCAGCACACCCAGCATTTGCTCGTAGTCGCGGATCTGCTTGGTGCCAGTCGGGTCGAACTGGTACGGGGCCTTCTGCGGGATCTCATCGAACATCTGCACAAAGTACATGTACACGCGCGGCGTCGTCTCGATGAACTCCTTGAACTCCCGCAGCACGGGGAGGAGCTTCTGAGGGTGCGCGTCGACATATTTGGTGACGCGGTGGAGGTACTCTCGGTGGACGCGATGGTCCGCCGGGAGCCAGGCACCGGGTCTGAGAGGTCGCGTTAGCAGCTTGTTGACAGTGAAGACCTTTGAACATGTCAGCTGAAGAGCTAGACGTACTTGTTGATCCGGTGCTTGTGGGGGATGTGATGCTCTTCGCCGTGTTGCACAACCATCTTGTCTTGATCGATGAGTGGCAGTCTACAGTGTCGTCTTAGTGTCTTGGCTGCAGAGCTGGGTTCTTGCGATGATGCTGCGTAAAGACACCCTGTGATATAGAAGCAGGGGACGCCGGGGACCACGACCCCTCTACCTGACCCCACTCCACATCTTTTTGTAGGTAATGTATGATGCTGGCCGATGTTGACGCTGACGTCAACCGCACCAGACCTTTACGCGGCAACTAGGAAGATCCCGCTCTCCAAACTCTTCCGTATCCGTGCTACCCGACCGTCTGGCTGCGGTGCGACCGAGTCTCGAACCACTACGGCACACCCGGTTATTATATGCCGTGTTTCCCAGGTGCTTTGGCGAGGAAATATCCGTCCAGGACCTCTAGATCTTGTGCCGATCTGCCGAGCCGTCCACATCTTCCAAGTTTCTTGGCGCCACTGGGGCTAGTGCTGCATCCGGAGCTTCCTCGACCCCGTTATGACGTTTTCTATCCTAAAATTGGGCCGCACTCATCCTGCTGTTCTGGGCTCTTTGCCACAGGCTTCGTGACTTGGCGGAATAGTGCAAAGATTATGCCCAATTCTCGGAAATAAATACCGAACATCGTAGATTTTAGATCGGCATCTCAAAATGTGTTTGCCAGTCTTCATGCAATTCGATTAGGCCCGATAAATCACTGGCTGCATTCGCTAAATCTGATGGCGCATCTAGTTCCCGACCCTGTTGTAGATATCCCCCACAAACGGGCTATCTTCAATCCAAGCTCCGCGAACTCATTCAGAACTGAATCTTGTCACCTTTGCTAAATTCTCCCACAACCTGATGGACTCAAACTGAACCGAGCCTAAGTCTTGGCCCTCCACAAACCAGCTGATGCCGGAGCAGAGCTGGCCGCCCGAGTAAGCAACCGTTGACAGCGCGAAGCGGTCGTTGGCAAAAATCTCGAGGACATCGCCATCGCAAAATACCCTCAGATGCAGTTTCTCCAACGAATCCGAACAATCCTCGTCATACATGAAAAGCGTAAAGGCGCCGGAGACGTCGTGTTTTTGTACGTCTGGCTCGAAGTTTGACAGGCTCCTGTCAACCACAATCTCCTCTTCGTCAAGCGAGAAGAATATGCTTGTTCGCTGTGATAGGTCCTCGTTGTGCTGGATGAAGAAACCCACACGCCCTTGGTTCCGTTGGATGTTGACGACAGCCTCCAATTCCCAGTTCGTGCTCGCGCTGTCTGTAAGCTGACCGGTACCACTTTGGCCTCCTAAATGCGACCAGGTTGCGGCTTTGCTTCGCCTCAGTGCCCGAAGATCAGACAATGGCCGAATTCCCAAGGTTTTCACCTTCTTCGTCCTTCGTTTCAAGCTCGATGTCGACTTGGCACTCACCACATCGATCGACTCGATTTCATTCAAAGGCGTCCTCAGAGTCCCGATGACATTCTTGGCTGAGAACAAAAACAGTTCTCTCGGGACGGACAGATATCCTGTCCAGCCCTTGAGCTCACGTCGAGCCAATGTGAGCTCTTCTTCCTTGATCCACCCCCACATGATGCGTTTCTTAGTCTCGGGGTGCTGGTAGGTGTTTGGGGCGTAAAAGCAGCCGTGATCCAGCATCCCGCTAAATCTGTGTTCCAGCTGAACTCCCTTTGGTGTCGTTTCTAGACCTCCAGCCACCCAGACTGGTAACTGGACCCCCTGTTCGTCTTCGCCATCATCGCTGCATCCCCGCCTGCGTCCACCTTCTGATCCAAGGGTCAAGACCTGACACTCTTCAGAGCCGTTTCGGAGGGTCATGAAGTTGACGCACTCCCAGTTGATGCCAAGATCTGCCCCCCATCTCCCGACCGAACAAGACCCAACAGGGACATTAACTAATTGACCCAAGTAGCGCCAAGATGAGAGGTCCGTCGGCGCAACCGCATAGAGGAAGACGGTAGGACCATGGTTAAGAACGCCACCGGATACTACACCGTATAGGCTTGCCTCACCACGCAAATCGTCCAAGGCGGGCCACTCAGCTAGATACGGGTCGCGGAACCCAGTTACAGTGAGATCCTGTGGTTCGCCACGTAGGATTGGATTAAGGTCGCTCTTCTGCCAACTCTGACCTCCGTCGTTGGATACGGCTGCGGACAAGCCCGCACAGCTATGCGAGTATGGAAGTGACCAGTGAATAGGAAGCTTTTCAATGGACGAATAAATGATGCTGAGTTGTGATTCTTCTCCTTGCAATCCTGTGGGATAAAAGCAACCAGTGAAGATACCTTCCTTGTCGTACGAAAGTGTCGGTTTCAGCACCGGGTCATGACCGTTATGCTTCCAAAACACTCCGTCCTGGCTGGTAAAGTGGCCCCAAGTTATGTCACCCCAGTCACAAGACTTTGGGTTCCCTGATCAACTATCAGACGGAAACTCACCCTGAAGGCATAATAGGAACACTCACATTGATAGAACAGGTGGTAGGTCCCTGTCACAGCATCGTATCCAGGCGCACAGGGATCGTTGATCCATCCGCTTGGGGCTTTGAGATGATACGTTGGAGGGATGTGCCGCAGCGGCTGGCTGGAAATAGAGGTCACTCCAGGCATGTTTTGAAGACGATGTTGGTTCCTATGTCGCGGCCTGTAGAAGCAGAGGACGATGGCAAGAATATCCGGAGTTTATAGAAGTCGAATACAATTTCGGGGGTCATTTCGGAACCTAGAATTTTCCATTAACCAACTGTTCCGTACCCCTCATTCCCGAGACCACATTCTAGAACAAGTCGAGCTTTGGATGATTTGACATTTGTCGGACCGACCATTCTTGGCAAGGGAGAAGATCTTGAAGCTGGGGTACCCCTCACATTCTCGTCGGACCGACATGGTCAAAGCCGGGAAAGTGTTCAGCCTAATGGAAGGATTGCAGTCGTAGCCAGATACAGCTAGACGGCTGAACTTAACCGGAGGTTCATTTCGGGACTTGTCTCTGCTTCGCTGCCTTGATTGGAAATGCACCGGCAAGGCCGACGACATGACATGCGGTAGGCGCTGCTACTTAAGCTTGAATTTTGGCCGGGAACATCAATAGCTTCTAAAAATCTAGCTTTGGATTGGCCGAACTAGATAGCTACAGGAAGATGACCCACGAGGTGTCTTTTTGCGTAGTTCCGTCGTGGTTAAGGACCTGCCACAAGAATAGACTATTCGGGCTTTATTGAGCAGTATATCCTCCATCGACAGGCAGAGACACGCCTGTAATCCATCTCGCTTCAGCGCTAGCGAGGAAAATAGCAGCGCCAACAATATCCTCGGGAACTCCAATTCCATGGAGAGGATGCCGAGAACGAATGCTTTCAATGTCATCGAGGTACGCAATCGTGTTCTCGAAAATGGCCGTCTGAGTATCTGGAGTTAAAACGTCAGCGAGTCAAACATTCTGTTCAAATGCTGCATCTGCGTGACCTACAGCCAGGACAGATCGCGTTGCAGTGAATGCCGTGTGGAGCGTAGTCCAAGGCCACCTGACGAGTGAGGTTGGACACCGCAGCCTTGGACGCAGCATACGAACCTGCAAGATTAGCGGACTTGGAGATGCGTTGTGGATTCTAGCGCAACTTACAGTTGGAGCGCCCGCCGACCAGCCCGAAAATAGACGACATGTTGATGATCCATCCTCGATCTCCGGATGCAAGCACGTCCTGGCGCAGCATCTGTTTGATGGTATGCTTGGAAGCCAGGAAGACGGATTTGGCGTTGACGGCCATGGTCACGTCCCACGTCTCGTCTGGGGTTTCGTGGATACTAAGAGGTGCATGCCTTGCCTCGATGGAAATTCCTGCGTTGTTGACAAGACTTTGGGATTATCAATCGCTGTGCGTAAAGCAAGATGTGGGACGACTTACACGTCAATCCGACCGTACTCGGCAACGGCCTGCTGCACCATGGCCTCGACTTCCTCGGCCTTGCTCAAATCGGCCTTGACGAAGATGGCACGCCCGTTGTTTTGCCTGATGAGATCGTCCGTATTCACACCTCGCTCCGATTCCACCTCGTCGCGAGCCTGCGGCTTGAGGTCGACGCACACCAAACTGGCTCCCTCGCGAGAATAGGCCAAAGAGATGGCCCTCCCCAGACCGGAGGAGGACCCGGTCACGACGCAGACCTTGCCGCTGAGGCGTTGTAGGGATGGTGCAGAAGCCATGGCGATTTGATTGACCGAATACTCTGTCTGATGACTTTGACGTCGACTGCTTTTATGCTGCTTTGTTCTGTTCTGTCATTTAAGACAGAGACACTGCGGCCTGAGCTAGAGCTGCAGTTGGTGTCGTCGTGTGACTGAGCTGTCTCGGCAGAAATTCCTCTTGTTTTCCTGCAGTGAAACGTCGATGTGGGATGTGGGAATGCGTCTTTCGTCGTTATATTGATTGGGTCGAGGCCAGAGTTTAGGCCATGCGTCCAGGAGCGGGCCATCTGCTGCAGTGGGCGAGTTTGGTTCATTCGGCAACATTTCCTGAATGAGCTTGCATGCTGCAGCGCGGGGTGCACTCCACCATTCTTCAGTATGCTCGGTTCAAGTTATCCTTGACGGGCGTGGGGAAGTCGCGTCTTGCCACACAGTCTATCTGTTTAATCTAGCGGGGATGAAGGAGACTTGCAGGTGGTCGTGCCTCGGAATTACAAGATTTAGTGGTGTTCATGCAGTGCAATGAACCGCAATACTGCCGTGATTTATTGTTCTAGCTGTATATTCTATTGCGTAACTATTCGAGTCAACACGCCGACCCCGTCTATCATCGCTGTCCTACAGGTATGCACATGTGTAATCTTCGTTCTACCAGCGCCCCATTGCGTCTTCCCCTACATGTTCCTTTATCACTTCAACATGGCGGGATCCAACCATTGCTGCACCTGTTCGTAGTACGCCTGCTGCAGCATCTGTTGGTCAGCCAGGGTGGGACGTGGCATGTCGCCGTATCGAATTTCCCAGCTGGGCGCAGTCTCAACCAGCAATGCCTCGGGATCGCAGCCCTCAGGGTCTAAAAACTGAAACGACCTGACCTCGGTATTATTCCAAGCCGTCGCTATTACAGGATTAATTTAGCTCTGATACTTGGCAACTGGGGCCTCACCTCTTGGCGGTACTATGCCGTAATAGTCCCCCGTGAAAAAATGCAAAAAGGCGCCGTGGGTGACGACGACAACGTGCTCGTCCTCGCCCGCGAACTGGAGCATCTCCCGGAGCACCAGCCTCGCTCTGAGGGCTCGGGCCTGCAGCTCGGCTATCTTGGCCTGCCACGAAACCCATTCCGGCACCGCGTTCCATCCATCGTACACGCGCTGGAGATCAACGAGGCCCGCAAATTCCCTGCGGAGAATCGCAGCGTCGGAGCCGGTGTCGCACGGCGAATCAGACACCTCCTGGAGCTCTGGGATGGCGACTACTGGACCGTGAGGATTCTGTGCAGTGTCGGCCGTTTCTAGACGTCCAAACGACAAAAGACAGGTGTTCAGGGTTCGTCTCAGAGGCGATGCGAAAAGCCGGGTGACTTTGTCGTGGTGCGGGAATTGGGCCCGCAGCTCCCGGCATTGTTGCTCGCCGAGCTCCGTCAAGGCCGGATCCGGGATTGATTCGTTTTCTTGGCATAGATTGTGGATGCCTTGGGCGTGGCGGACCAGATGGATGGTGACGGGCATGTTTGCTAGATTTTTGATGCCTGAAATGTTGAGGATTTCCAAGAAATTGATGAGTAACAGTTTGGAAGCTGCTTCTGTTTAAAAATTGTTGGCCGTCCGTCAGATCCCCGGTGCCCTACACCGAAACTCCACTGCCCCACGGACGTGAGCACGAGGGACGAAAAGTCGCCGCATGTCCACTTAGTCGACGATGTCCCTTGTCATCCAGGGCGTGCTGTTCGCTATTATCGGGCGGGTTATTGCAGTAGGTACCTGGTGATTGCACTGTATTGACCGTGGCAGCGTCTGCACCAGTTGAGACAAGAACGATACTGCGTCGTCGGTCGCCAAAGTACCCCTGTCTGCCCGAACACCCACCTTCTCCGGCTCGATCCTTGACTGTCGTAAGCACAAAAATAACACCTCTTCTGTGTAAATTTAGCATATGCGCGTCAAGCGTCCGTATTGAAGCATGCCTCTTTCCTCTGTCTATTTCCTCACAGGATTAGCAGTCAAGGCGAGTGGAGGGTAGGCTCCTCTACACAGACGCTTTATTTGGCTCCCTCGCCGAACTTACCGATGGGGAAAAGAAGCCGAGAGGCGTTGGAACCCACTTCGCTTTCAATTCCTGTTATGGCCATGATGCCATCAGTCGTCCGAACTGGCAATACGCGCGTATTGTTCGGCACTTGGTGCTTCCCCAGGATCCGAATAACGCAGCAGTCATTCACTCGTCGGATAATGAGGATAATCTCTTGTGTAAGCTGTAGCATCTTTTTTATATGTAGGTCATTGTGTCTTGACAATTCCCCCCAATTATTCCCTACCCCTTCCGGCTTCCATCTTCTAACCCTAGCCATATCCCACGATGCGCCATGACGTCGACGTCCTCATCATCGGTGCCGGCATGTCTGGCATCGGCCTCGCCGTGCAGCTTGTCCTCCAGCATCCGACCAGCAGCTTTGAACTCATCGAGAAATCCGACCACGTTGGTGGAACTTGGTGGTTGAATTCATACCCTGGATGTGGATGCGACGTAAGTTACGGGCCTCACTGGCGATTACTTCGACCTGACGAGTTGTGACCGCAGGTGCCATCCCACTTCTTTTCATACTCGTTCGCCTTGAACCCAAATTGGTCCCAGAAATTCGCAATGCAACCTGAAATCTACCAATACTTCAAAGATGTTGCGAGCAAGTACCACGTCGACGACCATGTTCGATTTCAAACGACAGTCGAATCAGCCACTTGGGAGGAAGGCTCTGGCACGTGGCTAGTAACGATCCGAGATTTGACGACTTCTCAAGCCACCGAGCGTAGATGCAAGATTCTCATATCGGCAGTCGGCGCCATCTCAATCCCCAAGAAGTGCGACCTTCCAGGCGCATCGGAATTCCAGGGTCGGATGTTCCACACTGCCGAATGGGACCATTCCTTTGACTGGAAGAACAAGGACCTAGTAGTGATTGGCAAGTCACATCATCTCAACGTACAAAACAAAGCTCACATTTCATAGGGAACGGATGCAGCGCAACCCAGATCGTCCCCGTCATCAGCCAGGGCGACGGAGCAGTCAACAAGGTCACGCAGTTCAGCCGCCAAGCACATTGGCTAACGGAGCGTCCAAACCCAGAATACTCGGCCTCTTTCAAATGGATGATGAAATGGATTCCTTTCGCCATGCGCATCTACCGCGCAAGTCTCTACTGGGAAAAGGAGAGTGGCTTTCATGGCTTTTATGTCACATCTGGGGCTAGCATCCGCAAGGGCTGGGCCGACGAAGCAACGGACTACATTCGAAAGACGGCGCCGGCCAAGTATCTCGACTTTCTCGTGCCAAAGACCGAAGTCGGGTGCAAGCGTCGCGTCAACGATACGGATTATTTATTGAGCCTTCATCGCGACAACGTCGAGCTGGTTTACACTGATCCGGTTGAGGGGATCTTGGAGAACGGGGTGCGCACCAAGTCCGGGAGGGTCGTTGATGCCGACGCCATTGTTCTCGCAAACGGCTTTGAAACGCAAAAGTTCCTATTCCCGATGAAAATCCGCGGTGAAAACGGGATAAACCTGACCGACCATGTAAGTGCCCGGAAGCTAGCTGCATCCGATGACTGGTAATAATAACACGAAGCACCAGTGGGACCAAGTGAGCAAAGGAGCCTCCTCGGCCTATTTTGGAACATGCGTCTCTGGATTCCCCAACTTCTTCGTTATGATGGGACCAAACACGCTGAGCGGCCACCTCTCTGTCATTTACACCACCGAGTGCCAGATCAACTTTACGATGCGTCTCATCAAGCCGGTGATGAGAGCTCTTCGCGAGACTGGGTCCACCTTGCCAATAATCCGGAGCTCTCCGGATATAGTTGATATCAAGCCGGATGCTGAACAGAGGGATATTGCGAATGTTCAAGAAAAGGCAAAGCAGCTGGTGTGGGCAACGGGTTGCACGTCGTGGTTCATCGAACCCAGCACTGGCCGGAACACCATCATGTATCCAGACTGGCAGTACAGATTCTGGCTTCGAAGTATTTTCATCGCCTGGGACGATATTACCTACAGAAAGTCGGAGCACGCGGTCGTAGCTAGCAAGGGAAAGGGACCAGGAACTGGCACGTTTGTTGCGGTCGTAATCAGCGCAGTAATCGGGGCGGGGGCATTGTTTCTTGGCCGTAGAGTCTGAGGCTGTCGAGCAAGGAAGCGTGGGAAATCACGTTACTTTCTTTTTTACTCTTCACACTACTTCACCGATCAGCTGGAGGAAAGGGTACTGATCTTCCTGATGTTTTACGGTGCTTTACTGCTGGATCTATCCGCTCCAAACGCATTTACCACCGTACCAGGTCTCTTTGACCTTGGCCTTCAGCAGGCTTTGCGCATCCCACTCCATATCGACGATAATAAAGTCTGCAATCTTTCCAGGCTCCAAAGTCCCCACACGATCCTCGGCAAAGACACTCTTCGCCGCACCAGCCGTGGCCGCTACAACGGCCTCGCAGAACCCCAAGCGAAAGTGCTTGTTGACTGTCTCTTCGCATTCGGTTTCCCTCGCCGAGCGCCTCGTTGTTGCGATATAGAGATTATTCAAGGGATCCCAAGGCGCGGTAGGACTGTCGCTGCCAAGCGTGATGAGGGCCCCCGAATCAGCGAACTCGCGGTATGCAAATGCCCGGGTGCAGCGGTGTGAACCGATCAGGCGAGGCCATTCGCGGAGGATGGCCGGGTCTGAATGCACAGGTTGGATAGAGGCTGTGATGCCGAGGTCTCCCAGCCGCTTTGCATCTTCTGGAGAGGAAAGCTCCAGGTGCTCGATGCGATGTCGCCCGCCAGGCGAGGTATGGGCCTCAAGCACGTTGACTGCTGTTCGGATGGCATCGTCTCCGATAGCATGCAAGGCAATCTGTAACCCTGCAGACGCAGCGTGTTTGACGACTGGCCCGAGCTGCTCCTTTGTCCAAACTGGAGGCGGCGACGGTGCGATGGCATATGGCTTGGACAAGGCCGCGGTACAGGCGTCGATCGTACCGTCGCAAATAATCTTGATGCCCGTGATGCAAAGATCCGATGAATTTTCCCGGCTGAATTTCCGCTGTAGTTCAATTGCCCTGTCTACCTGCTGTATGCATTCGGCTTCTGGTCCCGGTTTGATGAGCCAGTACGCCGTAATGCGCATGGGGAGGCTGGGTTTTTGGGCGTAGAGCGTGAGGATAGCGTCCCATGCAAGTTCGTCCATGGCCATTTCGACAAGGCCGGTGTATCCAGAGGCTGTGTACGCTTCCAAAGCAGAGAGAATGGTCTGGATGCGTTCTTCCTTGGAGGCGGCTTCGGCGAGATGTGGCCAAGCGATACCGACAACAGCGCCCTCGCTGAGAAGCCCAGTCATGTTGCCGTCCGCGTCACGCTCAATCTTGCCTCCGACGGGATCAGGCATGTTGGCAACTCCAAGCTCCTCGAGAGCTGCCGAGTTGCACCACATCGAGTGCACGTCCATACTGTCGATAAAGATGGGCCGACGATCGATACCATCAAGCACCGTCACATCAACGCCAACCGCGGTTAGATGAGGGAGACATCCCTTCGCGAGGAGCTTCGGGAGCTCTGGGTTTGCCTTGGCGTAGGTCCGGATTGCCTCGACAACCTCCTCTGGTGTTTTGCAGTGATCGAGGCTGAGCTTCTGCATCGATTGCCCAAGCAGGAAGAGATGCATGTGGCCATCGATGAAGCCGGGGAGAACCATCTGCCCCTTCAAATCCTGGGCAATAACGCCGTCTTGCTGATATAAAGCGGCGAGTTCGTTCCTCGGGCCGATGGCAGTGATGACGCCGTTCTGCAAAAACATGCTGTCGGCGAATGTCGGCTGGCCGTTGAGGCCTGATTCGGCCTTGGACAGAATCCGCCCATTGATAAACAGGGAGGCTGGCGGAGTGCGGGTAGAAGACATGACGGGAAGGGCTCAAGTGTGTGATGATCAAGTTCACATTGTGACCAGTGTGCAGGCTTATTGTCAAAGTGGGCAAGAACCTTTTATGAATAATCGCCGTACGACTGCGGTGTTTAGATAGCGTCTAGGGCGTATCCAGAACAGGCCAATGGAGAGCAGAACGCGCATGAATGCAACGGAAGCTTCCACTTTGTGCGAGCTTCTCCACAGCGACCGTACCTTTAGCGTAAAAGTATCCGGGGAAGACGACCCCTCGGCTTTTTGCGCACATTCAAAGCCTGGTCTACTCTGAGCTGAGAGGACTACGTATCAAGGGGGGAAGAAATGGGAGTCTTGCTGCGTCATGTTCCCAACAAGCCTTCACTACTTGGTACAAATACCCGTGCACACACGATACCTTCCACTAGGTCACACAAGCCCGGATGCTAAGAAGGATACTAACTTAAGATTGAATTCCCATTGAATACTTCTATGCACACTATCCATGCCGTATCCTTACCGGATGTGCCTCCGTGGTAAACACATACTTCATCCGCCCGTCACTCGTTACTTGGTACTCTGCATCCTCTGCAAATATCAAGTACAAGTACTTGAGCGTCTCGGCCAGCCAGAAACTCTCCATCTTATCAATCTGCTTCATCCCCACGCCTTTGTCGCCGCCTTGCATCTTCATCACGTTGTTTAACCCCGCAAATCCTCCCTCTGCTCGAGTCCTCTGGTTCAGCGCCTCGAATGCCTCCCACGCCCACGTTTGCCACTGCCGGTCGCCCGTAGCGCGGTACGAGTGATACAGGCTCTCGATTGTCTCGGGTCGGAGAATGTATTCGCCATTGGTGGGCCAGTAGCCGCTGGTTTCGTAGAATGTCTTCCATCTCTTTGACGGCAGGCGATTGGCTTCTGCTCTGGTGAGCTCTTGGTGGTCGTCGACCCAGCGGAACTCTTCGGGGCCGATTCCAGACGGACTTTGGCGGTAGACTTCGTAGTAGGATTTGGAAAGCTCCAGGCCAAAGTCGACAAAGGTCTGGTTTTGAAGGAGCAGGCCGCCGAGAACAAATGAGCCACCGCAGACACTGGCCACTTTACCATGATGCACAGATTAGCGACACGGTTAATTGAAGTGAGCAGGGGTAGAAGAAACTCACAGTGGCTGGACATGGGAACAGTCGAATTCCCGCGAAATTCACCCAGGAACGTGAGGTCCGTCCGAGATGTTGGATGAGACGCCAGGTATTTCATCGACGATTCAGCCGCTGCCACCCAGCTGTCCTTGTACTCAACAAACGCCACAGGGTCGTACGCATACATCTTGATGAGATACTCGTAGTAGCTATCAGACCCACCGCCCCAACCGGCCTGATAATCCTCAAAGAGACCGTCGTTCAGCCGAACATACGTGCCCACGAGACCAGGCAGTCTGAAGCCCTCGGGTTTCGGGTGAATCAGATGCGCTTGGGCTCTCTGTGCGAGAGCGGCGTATGTGAGGTTTCCGGTCAAATCACTCAGCCGAGTCCACTCCAGCACAAGTGTGCCGATGCATGTGATAGAACTGTCGAGGTTGCCGACTCTCCGTGGTTCTGGGTTGAAGATGATTTCATCATCTGGGACTCCGCTGGGTGTGTCAAAGGCAATGCTGAGGCTATCGGCAAGAGTGACGGCTTTCTCTAGAAGGATGTCTCTCAGCTCTGGCTGTTTCACGAGATTCTTGAATGGGCCAGAGAGCAGGTCGTAAGCTGATATGCACAGGCGAATCGTCAGTCGTCAGTCACCCAGCGAGGTTTGAGGCAGGACTTTACCTGAAAGCAAGCCTCCGAGATAACGAATAGTCGTCTCGAATAACGAAATGACCTGGTTGTCTTCCGCAGTCATGGTAAAGTCAGTCTTGGCAATCTGCCGTAGGATCTTGTCTACAATCTCCCCTTCGTTCATGATGATGGCCGTGCTCAGCCCATCCACAGCGGTTGCACCCCAGCCATTGCTAGCACCATCCTGTCAGCCGAGTAAATAACTTTGAGGAAGCAAGACAAACAATACTCACCGATCATTCTCGTACGTCTTGTCGAGTGGCCGCAAGGTGTCGTGGGGAAATGCATATTTTTCATACTGATCCCATGAGAATCGGAAGATCTCTTTGATGGCAGTTGCTTTCTGAATATCTCCTCTGGTTGCCACCAGCTTGCTGTGGCTCGCCGGGGTAGGTTCCGAGCCAGTGTGGAATAAAAAGGTAACTACGTGGTACGAGACAAAAGCTGCTCCCAGCCATAGGAAGACCCGAGGTACCGGTCTTTTCATGTTTTGCGGAATCTGGGAGTAATGGAAATGGGGTGAGTAGTAATCTCGGAACAGTATCGAGAGTGAGAGGCCCAACAGCTGATGTTCAATTCAAGCCAGGAGGCACTCACTGCATGACGTTGAAATGCGCGTTATTAAAGCTCCCCCGGAGACTCTCTTCCCCCTGAGCTACTCCACCCCATCTTTCCAGCAAAACGGACTGTCCTAATTTACGAGACGAGGCGTGGCGTAATCTAGGAATAGCGCCTTGTGCCTCTAGTGTGCATTCGGCATGGCGGTTCTGCGCTGGCCAAACAGCCGGGCCCGTAAAGATTGGCGAAGCCCCTGAAAAGTTTCCATTGAGTGAGTCTAGACCGATCGCCGTCGACTAGTGGGCGAGTTAGTTGACTCGGCCTTGAATTAGCGCTCGATTTATTGATTTCTTTCCCGCTACGGCGCTGATGCATGGGTGTGGTGGCAGCTGAGTACAGACTACTGATTATTAGCTCAACTCCTTGATCTGCCCCTCGCTAGTTGTCAATAACACATCCCCTGCAGCTCAGATCTCCACGGGTTGTATGTAATAGAGCACTTTTTCCCCTGTGCGCCGTCGTCCCTCGTTTCGTTCCGTCTCGCCTCGTCTCGTCTCTGTAACCTTTCTTACGCTCGTTAACTGCCATTATGCGCTGGCTCTCTCTTTGCGCCGTTCTGGGCGCCCTCCTGCTGCCTGCGAGCGCTGCCCCGTGTCGCCCTGACACCACGACGACTGCCACGACGACTGCTTCGACGACAACGGCGACATCCGAGCCAACCGCGTCCATCCTCAACGGCGATTTCGAAGGCGCGGATTTGTCTGTCTGGCAAGAGAGGACCGTGACAATTGTGGAAAACGCCCAGAAAGCCCATTCCGGAACCCACTATGCGTGAGTCTGCCTTGATGCCGCACTCAGATACAGCACCCCGCTAACAGGACCAGCCGCTACATCTACAGCGATGAGTACGCATGGGGCGGCAACAACCTGAACCAGACAATCACCGACCTCGACGTCACTCGCCTGTACCGCTTGTCTTTCTCCGGAGCCGTGTTCGGTCTTACCAACCTCAACGGCGAGACATGTCAGATGGAAGCTCTGCTGCGCGGCAACGTCAAGAAATCGTGGCCGATTACCAATTTCGTGTCGGGAGCGTATTCGTCCTACAGTACTGATCTCACAGTTGATGATGAGGACCTCACATTGACGCTGAGACTCCGCTGTACAACCCAGCACAAGGTCTCGATCGAGTTTGGAGTGGATGATATCTCTCTCAAGGACATTGGAGCAGCCCCATCGGCGACTTGATAAGTTGCCAATAAACGGGTCGCTTGTCGGCTGTCTATAATTACCCATATATATTACCATTCTAGAACATGCCATATTTTTTATATAACGTTGCAGGAGCTAATCAAGCCTTGTTTCTTTGCATATATGTTTTGCTTCAATTCTTCACTTGACCAGCTGTACCCAAATATCTTCGATATTTCAAGGTAGGGCTATGTCTAGCTCAAGGAGAGGTCGATAATGATGTTTGTTTACTAATGGATCTGAGGCAGTTGACAACATTAGTTGCACAAATTATCATTACAGACAGGGGTGATACAGATGCTCCATCGAAAGTGGGTGCGAATTCAAAATAGTTGGTTAATCGTTAATCGCAGAAGGGAGATGCCTCCAAGTGGACATCTCGCCTCGAAACCTGCACATAGGTACACTTTTGTACAGACCCATTGGTAAATGCCTCGGCGAACCGCCGCCAAACTTGGTGCAATGGTCAGCCAGCAGGCACCCTTGGGGCTGAGGCTGAATGACGTAAGATGCGTCTTTTCTCCTCATTTTGTTTGAGAATAGACTTGCATCCATTTTCTCTCCATTCTGCAAGACGCCCTTTTATTCCTGATTTTCGTTGATAAACTACGCTCGCCTTCACGATGTCGAATTCCGCATCGCGCGACAGACAACTGGCGACTGGCGCTATACTTCGACAGCCAGCCGCTGCTATACTTGGACAAGGCACAAACGACTCACAGACCCTTCCATTAGAGCGGCAAAACTGTCAAGTGTGCTCTGGCATCATAGATTTCTTCAAGATAGACCATTCAGATCAGATGAGAGACGAAAGCCGCAGTCTCGGAAATTTGCGCGACCTGGTCGATATGCCATGCCCCCATGCACACTTGATTCGAAGCATGTGGCAAAGGTCAACGCGGACGATAAACATGTACCCTCCCTCGTTAGCTGCGTGGACTGTCCACATAGAAAGCTACTATGACTTTTTTCAAATCCGATTTCTATCATCTATTGAAGGAATTAAAACGTCGCCATTTCTAGAACTTGTCGCTAAGCCCGACCAACCGGGGCATCCCGGGACGTCAAGGATCCTCGACTCTGAATGGATTGATGTCTCAATCCCGCGCTCTTGGCTCAAAACCTGCCTCTGCGAACACGGGAGCAGCTGCGACGAGCCCCTCTTGACAACTAAAGGACAGTCCGGGACATCCATGAACCCGGACTGGCTGATTGATGTGGAGGAACAGTGCGTCGTTCCCTTCAGCTCCGAAACGGCTGCGTATCTCACTCTTTCCTACACCTGGGGCAGCGTGGAATCGGTCACCAATACGACCGGCACACTTCAGCGTTTGAGAAAACCGAATTCCTTACACCCTGACAACAAGGAGGCTGTGCCAAGGACGATCAGGGACGCCATGGGAATCACCAAGTGTCTAGGCCAGAGGTATCTATGGGTCGACCGCCTATGCATCAGCCAGGACGACAAAGCTGCTACACACCGGAGCCTGAACGCGATGCATCACATCTTCGCTAACTCGGTCGTCTGCCTGGTTGCACTGGTTGGAAAAGATGCGAATCACGGACTGAGAGGTTTCCGAGGCATTTCGGAACCGAGGCGCGTCGATCAGACCGCGCTCGACATAGCTGGGAGCGACAAGCTGTCCTGGTTCAGCCAACTGCTGCCCTTCCCATGGCTTGAATATGGCAACGGGTTGATGTGGAATGAACGTGGCTGGACGTATCAGGAGTTCATCTTTGCCAAGAGGCGCCTCATCTTCACCGGGAGAGCGCTTCGCTGGGTCTGTCCGAGAGGTCGCTTGGGCGAAGAGACACTCACAATCATATCGAGCCACCGATGTCCACCGATGCCCTCTGCTGGCTGGATGGAACTGCCACGCCCGGGGCTCACGTGAGTCAGTCACATCGCTTCCGAGTTCAACAAGCGTCACCTCAAATACCAGGAAGATGCACTGAGGGCCTTTTTGGGTGTACAAAATTTCATGAAGGGGTATTTCATAGGAGGTCTCAATTACGGGCATCCGGAGATTTTCTTCGACTATTCTCTGGTGTGGGAGGGTGAAGTTGAGCGACGGGTCCCCTCGGTTGCTGTGCATCCTGAAG
This sequence comes from Neonectria ditissima, assembly GCA_001305505.1. NCBI lineage: Eukaryota > Fungi > Ascomycota > Sordariomycetes > Hypocreales > Nectriaceae > Neonectria > Neonectria ditissima. Next base: position 34,431 of record LDPL01000019.1, on the reverse strand, counting down.
AAGATAACTTGCCAAGTTGGTCCTGGCTAGGCTGGAAGGGCGACTTTGAGTTCATCTGCAAGGCAGAGTACGAGAATGGCAGGCCCTTTGACGGCATCTTGGAGCCCGTTGCAGAGTGGTTTGCTATGCAATCGCCTTCTGTGCCCCCCGCAGAAAGGCGAGCCATTAAATGTACGTGGCACTATTATCGAACCCTTGCGCAGAGCGATCCTGGACAAGTCCTCGGAGGATGGAAAAGGGTTGTTTCAGACTCCAGGCCGCCTCTATATGAGTTTAGAGGGGCGAAATTCCGCTATCCTTCCTGCGACTTGTCAAGGTGAGGTAGGTAATGGCATTTGTTAGTAGATAGATTCTCCCCTCTTCGAAACGGGGTGTGCTAGGTCGCGGGTACCAAACCGCCACAAGCCGCGTATAGTCTCCGTCTAGCTGAATATGGTGAGTTGAACATTATCTCAACCTTGTTCTCCTACTCTTTCTTGAGACTCGGGATACGGGTTCTTGATTCGATACGAGAGGTGGTTCACGGCGTTGACATGGAGGCGGCTCCCGGCTAACACAAAACCTTGAACAACTCATAAGTGCGTTAATACTCCGCCGCAATATAATTGCTTATCTCCATAATTATTTAAGTGTCTGCAACGGCTTCATTGCTCCTTCGTACTTTGTGCTTGATGATGCTAATGAAGATCCAGCCTCCAAGCCAACACTAGGGTTCATTCTTGTATCAAACTCGCAATAATAATTGCTGGTTATATCTACACTTTCGGAGAATCGATTGGCCTCACGTATTCGCTAAAATTATTAAATCGAGTTTTCCCATCCTCTTGTCTTTGATACAAAGGTGCTGATGACTACAAATTTGCCGTGGAGACGAAAAAGGGCAAGTCCACATTCGCCCACATCGCTAACCAAAATCGTCTCCATGACGCCACTTGGGCAACATGAGAAGCTCCTCCGCAATCGAGAGAAATGAGGTTTGCAGTTTTCATCGCACAACATAGGCAGTGTCGATGAGAGACACGACGAGTGAGAGAGAGCATCATCACGTGTGGTCCACGCAATATTCAATGCCGAATAGCCATATTTTGGTTGCCTACTAACCTCGATTCTCCTTGGTTTGGTGTTCCAGCTCAGCCTCAAGCTGCCCGTTTTTTTTTGAGTTGGCCAGCCTACATGGGCCTAGAACCGGGACTATCCACCAAGGGAAGAAACCGGAACGCTCGGCAAGAATAACAGAATTCACAATTCCCTCTCGGCAACAGATCCGAAGATATTTATAGCTATTGAACAACTTGCGCTAACGATGTAGAGGTAAATTCTTGTGATGTTGCAACATCGAGTTTTTGGGGAGTTCGTGGATGCAACGAACCAGCACAAGGCTGGGGTCAGCTTCTCAATCAACACACTGGTACTCATCGAGCAGTGCAACGCGAACAAGCTGTGCCCACGATTAGTGAACATACCCTGACCGTTCAGCGACGAGATGGAGGAGTCTTCTTGGCAATAACGTTTATGGCCTAGGTTACCGCGCCTACGGTTCGCGGCTTTTCCCAGTCTGATGTGTCAACAAACTGGAATGTTGGGGGGAAGTAATAAGTTTGCAATCGGCCATTTGAAGCTCAGGTCGCGGTCATCTCACTCACTGTTTTATCCGCTTCACTGAAAAGGGCTAGAGCATGCCAATTAAGGATAGCTACACGCAAACCTACACAAGCCACCCACAGTCCAGGCATTCTAGTCACGGCTTTTGAGATGCCGGAGCCATCCAGGCTGCAAATGGTAGGAATGCGGATCTTTCAAGTAGGCATCATTAGGTATTCATCCACCCCCACCCCCCGAGGTTGATGCTTCGTGATCACCATCAACAGATACAAGCAACAACAATAACATCACATCAACCGAGGCTCTGAACAAAACTACCGAACATCAGATCTCTCACGTCCAAGCAGCGCGTCAATTGCATTGCTCTAAGCGTGTTCTATTGGTCACCATGCCAGAGCATGGCCCAGGGCCAGTGGCCGTTCTGGTTCGACACCTTCAGTTCTCTAGGTATCAAAATGCTGATTGCGTTTAGGCCACAGCATTTGGAACTCTCGGTGCAGGGGCAATTTTGGTTATTGCCCGGCTCTACCTGCGATTGAAGATCCAAAAGCGAAGGCTTCTAGTTAGCGATTGGCTCGTCCTCGCATCATGGGTGGTCGGAATTGTTCCTACGGCCTTGCTCATCAATTTCATGTACCTGGGCGCGCTTGATCCAACCCTCACAAGAACACTCCAAGGTTTCAAAGGACCTGTAGAAAACATCCCAAAGATCTTGAAAGTAAACACCCTATTTGAGCCCCCAATGATATGACTGACTGACTATCGGCAGACAATCTGGATGGGTAACGTCCCTTTTATTTCGACGCTGTACCTAGCCAAGGCGACACTCCTTGCCATGTACCTGAAAATCTTCCCCCCATTCATGCGAAAGCGGAGGATAGTGCTATGGGTATCAATCGCATACGTCGCTATAGCTTACTTCGCAAGTATACTCCTAATATTCTTCGTTTGCTTGCCGGTCGAGAGAAACTGGTAAGAGCATCAACTAATACCCATGATACTATGTGCGAAGCCGTATCTTGAACTCTTCCCTGACGGATTCGATCTAGGGATCTGGATCCCATACATACATGTCCACCCGACAAAGGCAATCAGCTATTCCAAGTTAGCTGGTCGCTGCACGTGTTTGGAAATGTTCTAAGTCAGACAAGTACGAGTACACGACGCAGAACTCAGTAATGCTAACATGCGCAGTATTCGCCCTACCTTGGCTTGTCGTGCCCGGCTTGAATATGAGAAGGACGCTCAGGTTCGGAGTCTATTGCACCTTTCTCCTCGGCCTCATTGATATGATGTTCACGCTACTCCGGTTTATCACAATAACTGTGGCGGAAGTCGGAGACAGTACACCTATAAGTTTACTTTGTGAGTAAGGTTGTCATCCTCGACAACCCGGATCGGCCCATATTTTTGCGTGCTAGCTGACTGGTGTAGTAATATGGTGTGCTCTCGATTGCAACATCTCCATCATCGTTGCATGCCTTCCGGGCTTGGGGCCGTACTTAAGTAAGAAAGACGATGGCCCCGGCGAGAAGCTGGACAGTGGTGCCAAATCATCAGTATCGAGGCCATCGGTTGGGAGGCCGAGCGTGGCGTTTCAAGGGTCTACAAATTTGCAGGAGGGCGACTGTCACCCAAATGGGCTCCAAAACGGGTTCTGGGATGGGACGGAGATTTCTGAGAGAACGCATGGCAGTGAGATGGATTTGGTCGAGGCGCATCCGCGCGTGGGGGAGATGGCATAAGGATGATCGCGCGCTGTGCGTAGCGAAAAACTATAGCGGAACGGTTCGAATTGATGATAATATGTACACGTTGAGTAGTATGCTGAGCCAAACATTCCCAGCTCCTGAAAATTTCTGTATAGGGCCAGGCCGGTTCAAAAGACGATGTGGTTTGTGCATTTTGTATTCGGAAATCGCTACTTCGCCGACTCAGCCGTCAAATCCAGAACATCACAATTATGTCACAACCACCTCGGACGTTCTTCCAGGAATGTATGTCGGATACTATCACGTTTCTAGTTCCATCACATCGAGTATTACCGAGGCATCTTGGAACATGCGATACGCACGGTCTCTTCAGTTTGATTATCACCCAATACCTTGCATTCATTGTGTTGCATCCATTCCGATGGAACCTCAGAACGCGCTCATTCATTACGACACACTGTCAATCCCTGCAACAAGGGGCGGAACGGGCCGATTCACCGTATTTTATACTTCAAGATGTTGTCCCCACCGATTCTTATTGTGATTTGTCACTCAATGGGCAACCTAGAGTGCAGACTCTGGGCAGCCTTCTAGCTGCTTGTTTCGTCCTAGTAGCATCAGACCATGACTCCGTCGCGTTTATATCGGAGCTTAGTATCACAGGTATGGCCGAAGACTGGCTATTGCGTGTGTAGGGATGCACAGACTTCCTCGGATAGTCAGAACAGTCTCGGCACTTCTTATGTCACACACCGGTACATCTTCTGGATTTGGTGTGTGGGGCTTCCGTACCCACCAACGTCGGAGTCGTCGGAGGTTCCGAGAATAGCCATTCCGGCTGTTGTGAATTCGGAAGATTCTTCGAAAGCTGGGCAGGTTTTTCGTTAAAATTATTACGAGTGCTCAGTTAGATGGCTCAGAGAGTGTTTAACCCGATTTCGTTTGCAAGATACCGAAGAGCTCGACCTATCACGGGCAACAAATATGCAACATTTCATCTTTGTGCAAATCTGGCTTGATTTTCGAACTGTGGACACTTACACGTGGGTCCGTAACGCACAACGTGAGCGGTGACATCCGATTCTTTCCCAAGAGGTAACCTATCACATTCTCCTATAAGACGCAGGAGCGTGCGTGCGTCTGGTGCCGATCAGTTTAAAATATGAGTAGCATTTGTTGAGCACTTACTTTCAGCGAGAAGGCCCAAACAGGCACCTCCCAAATGGCGTACGCACTCCCAGGTTTCACAACAAATTAAGGAAAACACAAAACTCCGAACTTAGGATCGACGATACCTTTTCAAAGTAACTTTGCTGATAAATATATAGGGGAATTCGGGCGCAAGACTGGTCGATGAATCAAAGATATTTCATTGGCGTAGATGTTGGCACAGGCTCCGCAAGAGCGTGTATTGTCGATGAACAAGGGAAAATCAAGCTGCTCGTCTCTGAGACGATCAAGTTATGGCAGCCACAAGCCGGATATTACGTAGGACACTGAAACGCCTTATTACTGGGTCATGTGCTGATCAAGAGTTTATTACGGCTTAGGAACAATCGACGACAGATATTTGGCGATGCATATGCTCGTGCGTGCGACGCGTGGTAGAAGCATCCCAGGTCGATGCGAATAGGATCGCGGGCATTGGGTTCGACGCTCCCTGCTCACTCGCCTCGTTCTCACATGACATAGAGAAAAGGCCGATCAGCGTGACTCCGCGTGTCTTTCCGAATGATGAAGAACCTCGGAACGTTGTCCTCTGGCTCGATCGTCGTGCTGCCTCTGGGACGGGGTGGGTCAACTGTGCCAGACACAAAGCCCCTCGTCTTGTCAGTGACGATGTGAGCGTTGAGATGGAGATGGAGAAGCTGCTCTGGCTCAAAGAAAACACGGCCCGCGAACATTTCCGCCGCTGCAAATTTTACCGTTTGGTGGACGCGTTGACTCACATGGCGACTGGCAAAGACACCCGAAGCTTGTCCGTTCCTCTCAACGTTGGCGGCTGTGAATTGGGGTTTCAAGACCAGCTATTCCGTGCTATCAGCCTGGACGACTTGTCCGACTGCAGCTGCAAGATTCTAGGCGGCGATAACGATGCTGTGAGTCTGTCGCGTTCTATTTTCCCCACGCGCAGCCTTCTAACACGCAAAGCCAGCACGGCGCATTCCAAAGTGCCGGTGAGCCTATCGGTCCGCTATCCGAGAAAGCCGGTCGGGAGCTTGGTCTCCCTCCTGGTATCGCCGTCAGCAGCGGAGTTACTGACGCCTACGCCGGATGGATCGGAACAGTCGGAGCGAACGTGAACCTAGGACCGAAACACCTGGACAACAAGGTCGTGTTGGAGAATACAAGGCAGTCTGGTGCGCGTTCCCCCGCGATAGTGGCAAGGTCGAAAGATCTCATCTTTGTCAAGGGATTCTGGGGCCCGAGGCAGGACGTCCGCCTCACTGGATTCTGGCTGGATGAGGGTGGCAAGTCGGCGACGTGCGATTTCCTCAGACACATGCTGGAAACACACCCTGCGTACCGAGAGATGATGGTCGAGGTGGTACAGCGAAAAACGAATATTTACGACTATCTGAACGACTATCTGCGAGACGCGGCTGCGAGAGAACAGCTAGCTTCCATATCATTCTTAGCCCGCCATCACTTCTTCTACGGCGACTTGTGGGACGAAAGGCCGTCTGCCCCAAACGAAAAGAAGTGTAGGGTTGTTACTGGGCCAAGAAATAATACCAGCGAATACGACCTTGCGCTATGTTACTATTTAACGATGGAATTCATAGCACTGCAGACACGGCACGTCATCGAGACTGTCAACGAGCCTGGCCACTCGCTAGAGAGTATCTATCTTTCAGGGAGCCAGTGCCAGAACGACGTGTTGATGCAGTTGATTGCCACAACCTGTCGCGTTTCGGTCATAATTCCTTACTATTTCAACGCGACAGCAGTGCACGGCGCCGCGATAATTGGTGCTAAAGCGGCCAGCGCTGGCCCTGATGGGAAGACGGAGGATTTGTGGAGGATCATGGATCGTATGAGCGGGCCAAGCAGGGTAGTCAGACCTGGTACAGATCTAGCAGAAAGCAAGTTGCTGAGTGTCAAGTATGAGATGTTTCTTGAGCAGTGTCATACTCAGCAGAGGTATAGACGGAAGGTGGATGAGGTGATGTCTGGGTAGCGTTCGACCGCGTTCTTACTTGACTGAAGCAACCACGGAATCTCAAATTGGTTCGAAAGACGCATTCGAATTATTAACTATATCAAGCTCGGAAGTACGCAAGCAAGAATATTATCTTAGAAACATAAAGAGCCAAGAGTCTGGTCCTGAAGATTGAGCACAGTGGGCTACCCAGAGACGAGTCAACGCTGACAACGGCTTTACTACAGCCAGATGGAAATATAAGTCGAGCCTCTCCTCGCACTTTCAACTATAATACTACTGTATCGCAGAAAGGGTGCAGTTGCTACTATCAGGAGTCCAAAAAAACAGTATTCTTCAACAATTTGAGCATTCCATAGACCCAATGCTTCCACGGTTGCCTATCAACTACAATACTTAGAATGTGTAAGCTTGTGGTCGGAATTGTTCCTACGACGTTGCTCAAGTGCCCTTCTGTTGTTCGGCTACGCATTAAATCAGATGGCTATCCCGTGTTCTTCCGTCACTACTCCATAGAAGATTCCGTGTCTTGGAGCTTTGTGAAACTCGCCTTCTGGTGCGCTTGTAAGATGTCCCGTGGTCGGGATTCTACCGCCTACGCTTTCACATTAGCAGCCACCAGCGAGACGAAACCCCTCCTCATCTTGGAGCAACGCGCTGTTCTCGTTTTCTTGTTAGCTATTGAGATAGGACTAGATTAGACAAGTAGCTACCGCATCAAAAAGTGAAGGGGCGAATAGTGGGAGGAGTCCTCGTTGTTCTCACGATGAGCAAGTAAACGCGACGAAGTGTATGTGATGAGCGTGTATATTATGAAGCCTAGGCTAGACCAGGGTTTGGTTATTGATTGTACTTTTCTGGTCCCTCTTAACCTCTTAGTCTAGTCCGAAACCACTATGTGCGTTCCCCAAACACCTTGTCGAATCCAACGAGTGTGATCCGGTACTTGACTTTTCCTTGGTCAACCTTCTCAACGGCCTCTTTGCAACCGGTCTCGCTGATATCGATTGTCTGAACCCAGCTGATTCGAATGTTAGTAGGGACTCCAAGCCTAAGTGATCAACGTTAACGAACCTCTTAATCTTGTTCTTGCTGGCCAACTGCAGCATCTCAATCATCTCGGGTCTGCTACCAATATGGCTAGCAGAAATACTGTAGCCGCCCGGCATAAAGTCAAATGCCTTCATAGCGGGCAGCGGCTCGTTTGGAAGCCCGACGTTGTGGAACGTGCCGTTGACAGCCAAGGTGCTCATGTAGGCACTCATGTCAAAATGGTGCGTAGCATCTGCCGTATTCAAGATGAAGTCAAAGGTAAAGGCCCATGGCTCTTGCCAGCCCTCGTCCTTGGTGGATATGAGCTCAGTTGCGCCGAGGGCCTTTGCGTCGGCAGCCTTGTCGGGGCTGTGGGAGATGGCATACGTCTCGGCTCCGAGGGCCTTGGCCCACATGATTCCATAGTGTCCCAAGCCACCGCTTTGAAGTGTCAGCTGTCTCCGCGGGAAGATTTGCGGCTGGATGAATGGTGCAAGTCAACATACATCCCGACGATAGCCACTTTCTTTCCTGGCCCGACGCCCGCACGTTTCAACGGACTGTATGTCGTGATGCCAGCACAGAGCATGGGCGCTGCTTGGCTGGTCTCGATGTTGTCAGGAATTTTGAAGACAAAGTATTCGTGAGCCCTGATGTGGCTCGCATAGCCGCCTTGACTGATTGTGCCGTCCGGATAAGGTGCATCGTACGTGTCTTGCCGAGGTCAGCCACATGCCCATAGGACCTGTCGATGAGAGCCACTCACCAATCTGATGCGGGCAATAGTTCTCGTTGTCCGACTTGCAGTTCTTGCACTCTAGGCAAGCCCAGATCTGAGCACCAACGCCGACTCTGTCTCCAACCTCGACTGTAGAGGCCTTTGGGCCTTTGCGCACGACTCTTCCAACGACTTCGTGGCCTACACACAGCGGGAGAGAGCAAGATCCCCATCCTCCGGAAATCTTGTGGACGTCACTGCCGCAGACTCCGCATGCATCGATAGCAATGTCAACATCGCGATCCTCGAATTTCTTGGGTTCGAGCTATGTGCAAGGTCAGATGTGAAGCGGGGAGTTTGAGGAGACTACATGCGTCGGCTTTGCGGAACTTGGTCCATTCGGTTTGGGAGTCGATGACGAACCCTTTGAAGGTATTTGGGTATCCCATTTTGTGGTGGTTTAATGAAATGTGGCGAATTACTGTGAATTAAGTGATTGATTCTACCGTGAAATTACCTGAGAAAGCTGTCTTATTATATTGCTCTTATAGACCTGACGAACCACGTCATTGACGCACAATTGCAGTCATTCCAAAGGATAAAATAAGTCTATTACCCGTCTTTAAAGACTATCGACACGCCAAACAATTCCCCTTCGGAAACTAAACCATATTCAATGGTCGCGTCTCGGTGCGTCACGCAAATAATCGTGACGTCGCTGCAAAACACCAGCCATTGGTGACTGCTATGACTCGGAACTCTCGGCTCACTTGCCCGCTTTAATTGGGTTAGCTCCCTTCAAGGCGGGCAGCCACACGATGCAGGTGTGGCCGCTAACGTCGCTGAGACAGATCAACAAGGCAAATGACCTGATGGGGGAACTTTTCCGAAGCCGCCGTCAGAACTCTGCTGCACGGTAAGGGCTTGCTACAATGAAGCAGCGAGGTTTCCCACAAAGATCAGATGTAGAGTTGATCTCCGGCTTGATAGAAGACGAAACAAAAAATGGCCGTGGCTGGCTTGCCCTTGTCTACTGTAGGGTAGGACTGCTCAGCCGGCTGCTTGCGGGCGTGAGGTCGGATCGGATGGCACACTGCCAAGTGATTCTCGCCGCCGACAGACTTGGCGATTGCTTGTCTCAGCCTCTCACGTCACACAGCGTCGGACTACGGGCGTGGTGGCTGCAAGACCATCTCGTCTCCCATCGCCATCATCACAAGTTCGCCGGCTTCGTTCCGTCTCTCCTCTATCGTCGCCCCCCCACAATCACGCCGTTTCCCTTCAACGCCCGTCATCTTCTAATCTCAGTTGCTTCATTATCGTCCATTCGCCTCTTGACCTGATTCAACTTGTAACAGATGCCCGCCCATCGGCCCGGATGCACCCAAACTAGTGCTGGTGTGCTCGTGCTGACGGGCGGTTTGGGTGGGACCTCCCGATCCCACGGCGGCACAGCGCCCTAGCTCCCTGGGCAGCCATGACAGTTTCGTGATTTCACACGCTGCCTTCGATAACACCTTGAAGCGAGGGGGCTTATCAGCTTTTCATCATCCCCCCCTTGCGGTGGAGACACACTCGACCAGGGTGCGGAGGATTCCTGCGATCCCTCCGGAGAGAAGCTTTGCCAAGTTTGCCAAGCCCCGGCACGGGCTGTCCGCGTTCTGTGGGGCAGATCGGCGCGCTTACATGGCCCTTGGGAGATGGAGGAGCGGATTTAAACCGGCTCAACCAGTAGACCTAGAGGCCGGCTAGCTGGTGAGATTCCCCCCCNGCTCCCCCCCCCCCCCCCCCCCCCAGGTCGTTGATGACCATCGTTTTCAGTGCTTAAACCGCGAGCGAGCCTGCGACCCTCTGAACAAGCTTTAGACTGAGCTTCACGGCGGCTCAATCTAGACGTTTGAGGTTCGTGTTTCGGTTGCATTGTGGGGATCTCTTGCAGATAGTCTGAGATGGACACACACGATTCTGTGCTGACCATGCGGCAGCTGCTCCGGCCAGCTGTGCACATCACCTTCCCTCCAGACCTCTCTCTCCACTCGTGAATCCTCGGGCGTTGGTTACGCCCGCCGGGGTTTCGGCATTTTCTTGCGATAAGAAACGTCTCGCTTTCATCGGCGTAGCCAAGAGGGCAGCTCGCATCGCTTCGGTGCTTCGCCCGGTCAGTGGCTGAAAAGCACCTCGCCGTAAACGCAAACAAACCAATAAGACGGTTGTTTTCCATTCTCGATTCTTTGTTCTCCAGTCCCACATGCCAAGCAACAGCACTCGTGGAGGTCTCGTGTGCATGTAGCATTTGCAGATCATTGGGCTTGCATCCGTACCACGCATAAGCCAGGCTACAATAGGTACCTTCAGAGAAGGCGTCCTCCTCTAAAACCATCCCGCTGGAACAAAAAATCCTCCAGCTTACGCAGATGACTCCCAAAAGAACCTTCCTCTTGTGGCCGCCGGTTTCTGACACGTTGAATTGCCCGTGACGTGTACCATGTACGCAGCACCCATCGCCAGCCCCACTTTGGCATCCCGTCTATCCGGGGGAAGTTGAGGGAGCGAGCGGCCACAGACAGAGAGACGAGTTAGAGAGAGAGAGAGAGAGATGGCCCGTTGCGGGAAAGGAGACTCATACTCTTATCTTTGATACAGTGGTATCCGCCTCGCCACAGGGCATTCTTTGGGGGCCTCGTGTTCATGTACCCCATGTTTGTTGGGGCCGTGTCCACCGTGTGCTCCCGTGTGCCACTTTTTTCCAACAGGGAACAGTTGCCGCCTTATCCGTGGAACAGTTCTGGAAGGGAAGATCACCCATGATTGTGGTTGTAATGTGCATTACGTTATTCCTGGGGCTTCCCCGTCCTGGTTTGGCACCTTCCGCATTTCGTTTAAGCCAGAAGAGGAGGGGAGGGGAGGGTTGCTATCTTTGTTGCCTCCCCTCTTGCTTTGGCGTGGTTTATATATGCCATCTGGCGCGCTGCTGCTGCTGCCATCTGCAACACGGTTTCCAAAGCACCCCCAGCTACCACAATCGACTTTCCCGTGTGCAACAATGGAGGACATTACCAGGAAAAACGAGCCCCTCGAGGCTGACGAGAGTGCCCACGCCAGCGACGAGAAGGTCGGAGCCCACGATGTGACTACCATCCACGACAAGTCCTGGGCCACTCGCAATGGACTCAACTTCAAGTCGTTTACGCCCCACGAGGACTACGAGTCCGGCACCGTGGAGCTGGAGCGCTCCATGAAGCCTCGCCATCTCCAGATGATTGCCATTGGAGGCAGGTCAGTGCCATCCCGACCCCGAGAGTCGACGGGGCAGAACACGACTTGCGCTGCCGGACTTGCGTTGCCCGGTTGGACACCCTTGCTGACCATTCTCGTCCAAACAGTATTGGTGCTGGTTTCTTCGTCGGCAGTGGAGCTGCCCTGCAGACCGGTGGCCCTGGCTCCGTCTTGCTCGGGTTCCTCATCATGGGTATCATGATGTTCAACGTCGTCTACGCGCTGGGAGAGCTGGCTGTCATGTACCCCGTCTCCGGTGGATTCTATACGTGAGTTCCCCCGCTGCCGGCCCACTCGCGTCTCGCGTCACTGACCTGGAAATCAGCTACGCCAACCGTTTCGTCGATCCTTCGTGGGGTTTCGCCATGGGCTGGAACTATGTCATGCAGTGGGCTTTCGTGCTGCCTTTGGAACTAACAGTCTGCGGTACTGTCATCCAATACTGGGCACCTGACACCAGTGTCGCCATCTGGGTCAGCGTAAGTCATACTCACGAACCCGATGTACTCCCTCGAGCCCTCGAGCTGACACCCTCTCCAGGTCTTTCTCGTCGCCATCATCATCATCAACATCTTTGGAACTCTGGGATACGCGGAAGAAGAATTCTGGGCTTCCCTCCTCAAGCTGTCGGCTACCATCATCTTCATGATTGTCGCCGTCATCCTCGTTTGCGGCGGTGGACCTTCCGACGGCCAGTACAGCCACTACACCGGTGCCAAGCTTTGGTACGACCCCGGTGCTTTCCAGCATGGCTTCCGAGGCTTCTGTGGTATGTTCTTATCCATTCTTATGCAACCTGTTGCACAGTCACTGACTCGAAGCACCAGGCGTCTTCGTCACCGCCGCCTTCTCCTTCAGCGGCACTGAGCTCGTTGGCTTGGCAGCAGCCGAGGCCAAGAACCCCGCCGCGGCGCTTCCAGGCGCCATCAAGCAGGTCTTCTGGCGAATCACTCTCTTCTACATCGTCGGACTGCTCCTCGTCGGCTTCCTGGTCGACTCTACCGATAAACGCCTGTTGAACGCCGGCAACGACGATCCTAGCGCCTCCCCCTTCGTCATTGCTATTGCCAACGCCGGTCTCAAGGGCTACGACTCGTTCATGAACGTCATCATTCTCGTTTCGGTCTTGTCTATCGGTGTGTCCTGTGTCTATGGTGGAAGCCGAACTCTGGTCGCTCTTGCGCAGCAAGGCTTCGCCCCCAAGTTCTTCGCCTTCATCGACAAGTCCGGCCGCCCGCTGCCCGCCGTCTTCTCCATCATTGCCCTCGGTGCCCTTGGATATCTCAGCGTCAACGGAAACGGTAGCACCGTCTTCACTTGGCTGCAGGCGCTCTCTGGTCTAGCTGCCTTGTTCACTTGGGGTTCCATCTGCCTGTGCCACATCCGCTTCCGCCACGCCTGGAAGTACCATGGCCACACCTTGGACGAGATTCCGTTCCAGGCCATCTTTGGTGTTTGGGGCTCGTGGGTCGGCCTGGCGCTGAACATCATTGTTCTCATTGCTCAGTTCTACACCGCCATGACCAACATTGACGGCTCGCTTGGCACCGCCGAAGGCTTCTTCGAGTCATACCTTGCCGCTCCGGTTGTTATCCTGTTCTACATCGGTGGATATCTCTGGAAGCGCCAGGGCTGGCTGAAGATTAGCGAGATCGACCTCGACACTGGCCGCCGTGAGCACGATTGGGATGCCATTCGGGCAACTCGAGAGAGGCTCGCCGCTGCACCAGCTTGGAAGCGAGTCTGGAACTTCATCTTCTAGTCTCATCTGGAGAAAGTTTGGAAGCTGTAATTGTCTTCGTCATTGTAAAGTAAGCGAGCATTGGGGTTGACTAGATTAGTTTAATGCCGGAGTCCATTCCGGTGGTTAGCTAGATATTTCATCAAATTGAGTCGCTTTTGGCACAAACCCTAGTTTACGATTTGGCGTGCTGTATTGCCTTGATTTATGTTTGGTTCAGCCTTCAACATGTGCGGCGCTATGACTGATGAGGCTCACACGAAGCAGCTTTAGCTGCAGCCTACAAGATGCTTGCAAAGTCCAGTGTAAGATTTCCAATGACTGGAAAACCTTCAGGTAGTCATTGAAAGAGAAGATACACACTACTCCTGAGATTGGAGTCTTCTCACCATCTGTTTGAGTTCACGCCATTCTATTTTGTAACATGTCTGGATCCAATAACCCCCAACACTCTAGCTCATCTTAAGGTGCACGCGACCTGGCAAACAACAGTCTTACCAAAATTAGAAATGATAGGCTTGCATCACACTACCCGTTTTTACGACTGACGGCTAATCAATTTCCGATTGTTTCTGCCCAGTAGTTCGGATTCCTGTCCTCAACCCCAAAGGTCGATGTGCATGCAGGAACGACTTGGCCTTAACTCTGAGCTTAAATCCAGCTGGGACTGGTGAATACCAGCACACAGGACCTGGTATATCACGCCTTGCTGTATTCCCTCATTCTTATCCTCGGTTCTAGAACAATGCACTACCCTCCCTGTGTTTTCCGTGCCTTCGTTGTGCCTTTGTATCTGGGGCATTTTGCTTTTGCCAGGCGTCATTTTCGATTCCCTACTATACTTCTTCTGCAACCTTAATTTTCCTGGATTTAGAATTCGTTTATGATCTACCAGTATATTAAAACAACAACCGATAATAGCTGCTCATTCAATTGTTTGCCATACCCCTGGCTACCATACTTGGCGACATATGCGGCTGACATGCCACGCTGTTGCCTGCTGAAGCCCACATTGGAATAACCAACCAGGCGTCCATTACATGCCAAGATCAAATGATGAGTCAGCTGGCCACCGCCTTATGAACGGGGAAACCAGCGTGAGTCACCCCGCTTCACGCATCAGCTTCTGTTTCTTCTGTTCCTGAGTTTCTAGTTGATTCTTTCGTGACTTGGGCCGACATTTAGCTTCCTTCACAGTAGGGCCCTTTCAATGTCAATCACCATCAAACTTTAATCAGCTCGGCTCCTATAAGACAAACGTCTTCTCAGCGAATTCATCTTGTTCAATATGTCACGGAGGGCTGCGCTTCTGCGACCCGAATTTCAACACCCCGGGGGAGTTCTGAGACTTCAGGGGCGGCATCACTGTGGTGCCTGCGGCTTCGACTTCGAAGACGACGATAGATGCGTCCCAAGTACGTAATTACAGCTATGGATTTATTTCCCGAGAAGTTTGGGCACTGATAGAAATCCGAAGTCATATGGGACAAGAGCTTCTCCTACTTTGAAGCCTTTGAAGCCTTTGATTTTGCAAATGGCGACATATCCGACAGCTTGAGTGTCGAATATAGTAGCCGTATTGACATCTGCGTCTTGAAACCAGGGGTCAGAAGAGACAGCGTCACCATCCACGCCGATTGCTTCAAGTTGTTTATGAAGCTGAGCCAAGAGAAGAACAAGCTAGCCGCCCTTTGCTTGTTAGCGCAATGGACACAGCCATGGGTTTCGATTTCTTCTCTTCATCTCGACCCAGTCACTGACGTCCCTCGAGGCATCGCCATGGCATCGGAAAGATACGGCATACCAGGACTCGCGTCGCTCCCACTTGAAGTGGCTGAATTGATCAGGGACTACTCACCAACCAACATTTTGTGGAGGTTTGCCTCGCTTCTCACTCGTATGGATCGATTGCATCATCATGGCCTTGGCTGCATTGACTCAGTTCCCGTGTGCAAAATCAGCTCCTGGGAACGTGGCGTCCACCCAACTCTTTTGCCTAGGCCTCTGAGAAGAGGTGTCTACCGTCTCACCCTCGATTCCCAAGGCCTCAAGAGGATCGAACGATTACCAAAACGACCATGTTATCAGTCAGGCGCCTCCGTGGGCCTGGCGTATGTCGTAGAGTACAAGAGTTGCTTCAAGAAAATGACTGTCAGCTTTAAGGTTCGTTTATACTCCATTCTATCAATTAACACTTCTTCTAACGTACAGAAGTTCGGCTTGGCTCGTCTGAACTTTGAGTCAGAGTCGACCCGTCTCAAAGTTTGGGATAGGCCGTGTCCACCTGATCCTGCGGATTGCTATTCATTCCACAAACCGTGGTTGGCCTCTTATTATCGCATGATTGTCACCGAAACTCATAAATCCAGCGGCATTATTCTGTTTTTCTATGGTGGCCATCTAGCTAGCATGCACACTTATCAGGGTGGAGAACAGGGCTACGGTCTTGACCCTGATCTTGCTGAAAAGTGGAAAGGCGCGATATGGTTATATCTACCCCTTCCTCCAGGTGACCGAATCGAAGCCGTTGGAGCCCAGAAGATTCATGGACATCCTGAAGGCTTCAGCTATGTGGTAAGTCTATTCTCAGGGCTCCGGATCAAGTATCTAACAAAGGCAGTTCCGCACGAGACTTGCTGGCGATGTAGCTTTCGGTCGGCCTTGTGCACAACCAGAACTTGACAACGTTGTTCTTGGCGTCAGCCCAAACCCCACCCTCATCAGCTATGCTGAGAAATGGGGATGCAACTTGCTTGCAGCTCGTGACTTCTCAGTGAGAAGGCGACCCAATATCTGGTTCAGGCCACACAAAGCAATCACCGAAGTCTCGAGCAGAAGCATACATGTTCTGTTCTCGGCTGCACCGCTACAGGATGTCACTTGCATGCAAATATTCGAGGAAATAGACGGAGGGTTTTGCAGAGGCATCCTGTTTGACTACGCTGACGGTGCCCAGCGAACTGTCGGGCAATGTAAATTCGGAGTTGATACAATTAATTTGATCACCAACCCGTCACACTTTTGCATCAGAAGCTTCGATAGCTTGTCACAAGGCTATTATCGGAGAGGGGCAGAACGCACTAAAGTCGTTGCTTCTTCCTCATCTTCACATTCGCACGGGGCTAGGAGCATAGACTGGAAGTGCTTTACTTTCAGCGGAGTCATGGAATTTCTGTTCACCAACGACGAATCCTCAATTAAGATCGTGCTTCAAGCGAATCATCAGTGAATAGGCATACGAACACCTTCAAGCCTTGATTTCGAAATTAGGTTATCGAACCTTTATAGTCATGAAACGGTTTTCCTTCTTACTTTGTGGGAGGAGCAACACAATCTCGATAGAGCAGAGCTAGATAGAAGTTTATAAGCTCACGTATTCGTCTGTAAATTCTTAATGTTCCCGTGTCCTCAAGTATGCCACAGGTTGCGTCGTAATTCAATGCCTGCAGCTCCAGAGCTAGGGACCAGGTTATATACACGCCCAACCTCTAGTTTTCTATCTTCGAAAGCTAGAAAAGCCAAAGACTAACTTTCTGACCGTTTGGGTTTGAAAAGCTCGATATTAGGCAACCATGGAAGTATTGGGCTTTTAAGATGCTTAAATTGTAGAAGTAAAGTGTTTTCTTTTTGTTCAAGTTGTGATAGTGGCAGCCGTGCCCCAGAGCCAACCGCAACGCCTTAACGCCTGCAGCAAGATCAGGCTGTTTAAAAGACTATTAGCCTTGACGGAGTTAAACTTTTTGAGTCTCTACTTATCTGTTGCTACCTCTGGGTTTGGCTTTGCAACATTTCAACGGCGGTGGTGTTCAACCTTGATTCACAATTCCGTGTGCTCAACCGTGAGGTCTTTGGTCAGTTCCATTCCTGCACCCGGCAAGTCTTTCTCAATGACCCAGAAAATCCGCTCTACCAAGCTACTCATACCACAATCGAACTTGATCTTCCACTACTCCGTGTATGTGATGGGGTTCCTCCCTCGCTTGACCTGCTCATTGCGAGTCATGTGCCATGTGAACTCGTCTCCGTTGTGGTGCTTGAGTTTGCAGTTCTCGAGCTCGTTTCCCTGTAGATTCATCCAAAGCTCTTCGTCCTTGATCGTTATGCCCATGAAGAAGGTTCTGACCTGGTTATAGTACATCCCCACGTACGCATCAAGCGACTTTGGCTGGTGAAAGGTCTGGTTCACCAATTCAGCCTCGAATTCTCCCTGAATACGAGTGTAAGCATCGAGACCAAAGTCCAAGGTCTGGCGAGCGAGTGCAACGTAGCCGTGCTTGATAGAATCGTTGAAAAGGGTTTGCATAATGAGATGTCCGATCCAATCGGGCCCATCGTTGATCGCAACAGCATTGGACAGAAGCACAATAACGGTCTCTGTCTCCGGGAAGAGGTACACCCCGTTGTTGAAGCCCACGAGCATACCATGATGGTAGAGGGCCAGCCGGGGATGCTCAGGATCCCCGACAATGGGCATCTGAGCCATCGCGGCCTAATTACGGGACGTGTCACAGAGCATGCCAGACAACTAGACCCGAGCCCAGCCCATAGCATAGCTTTGCTCCCTGAGCCTCGGAGCGGTTTTGATGTTGGTGCTCAGAACCTGGTTAAGCTGCTTGAGGGGAGATCCAGGGCTGGACGTCTTTCCCGTCTCAAACTGGTGGCTGGCGGTCTTCAACAAGACCATGTAGTACTTGAGAAGATCGTTGACGCTGCTTTGGATGCCGCCCGCCGGATTCACCAGTGTTCCGTCGGCCATGTGCGGCCGCGGTACCTGGCAGGGGCTCGCGTCGTCGAACGTCATGTATCCCTTGGCCACATTGTCGGCGCCGTAGCATTCAGAGTTGTTGTTAAAGGTGCGTGCCATACCCAGAGGCTGAAAGATATTGGTGGAAAGGAACTGCCAGAAGCTCAGTCCGGAGAGCTTCTCGATGACCCTGCCGGCCACTTCGAAGCCCCAATTGTTGTACCGATATTCGGCCCGAAATTCTGTCACGGCGCGGAGCTGGTTGATGGTGGGCAGAGCTTGGTCCGGGAAAGAAGAATGTTGTTGCTGGACTTGGCCCAGAAGGCATCGGCACGTTCGAGGCCTGTGCGGTGGCTCAAAAGGTCAACCATGTTGAACTGGTTGCGGATGGTAGTGTCATCGGGTTGGAACTCGGGAAGAACGTCCTTGACGGGTGTGGTCCACTTTAGCTTCCCTTGTTCGACCAAGATACCAACGGCCTCGGCGGTGAAGCCCTTTGTCATGGAGCCGAGGTAGTAGATGGCGTCGTCGTCGCCTTTGAGCCCCGATTCGACGTCGCGGAAGCCAAAGCTCTGCTTGTAAAGAACGTCGCCTCGCTGCGCAACGCCAATGGACACACCCGCAACGCCACAGATGGTGCAGATTTGCTGAATGGCGGGCTCGAGACCCCAGAAGAGGGAGAGGGAGAGATCGTTGGGTGCCATGACGGTGTAGCGCGAGGAGGAGAATGAATAGTTTGCCTTGCTCGCTTCAGTTTGTGTTTGAAGGGAAGAGTAGAAGTGAAAGCGGGGCAGAGTGATTCCTTGTCCCAGCGTTGCCCAGCATGCGTGCCTGAAATGCGATGGGCACGTCATGAACTGGGAGCCCGCCGCCAGGGCAACCTGCAGATAATCACCTGCTAGCTAGCCTGTGTCGCTGATAAACATGTAACCCGCTCTTGACGAGGTCGGTTGAGAAAGATCAGCCACCCCCAGAAGGAAAGATCTGGGTAGAATGCCGTCCAGCTTAGCCTGGAGCTTCTCAACGGGCTGGACTAGCTTGAAGCTTCCAGTCATTCTTGAATGTCCATCATCGCCATGATTCCGTCGCGGTCATATCCCCTACGACATGTGAAGAGAGTATGTTATGAACGATATTAGTTGAGCTTGACCTTCGCCACGACAAGCAACAATACAATGACGTTGCTTATCAACATCGCGCAAACTCCGCAATATTACATCATTGAGTACTCAGCGCCCTCATCATTTTTAAACGTAGTTAAGGTTCTGATAATCAATTGTTTCATTGCAACGGTATCACTCTACTCCTGTCCTTTCATTTGAGCATTATCCACCCATCCACTGAGATAGTTCTGAATCTAAATTGCCAACGTTGCGCCACCCGTAAAAGTCATCTGTAGTAGAATAGACACCGTGACTTGACAACCTACCTTCAGTCCCAGAAAGTACCCCTGCTTCACTGCTCGACAGGCTTGGTGCCTCGGCAGAGGTGGGAGTCTCGGCGGCGGCGCCCTTGGGCGCCAGTCCAAGGACCTGACGAGCAATCATCTGTATCTCCTGCAAGTTCCTAGCTATTCTTGTCCACAACTCCCCTAAAGTTCCGAGGCATCCGATAATCATGCGAATTTGATGTCTTGTTATAGCCAACTCTCTTCCTTGCAATAGGAAGTTGCAAGCTGAGAGCAGCACGAGCGTGCCCTCGGTGACCATGCATGTGACAAATGGCGTATGGCTGAACAGTCGCGCTGGCAAAGCGAGAAGGCGGATTTGCGCCTCTACAGATCGTAGAACCCTTACCGTGTGTACGTCGACAAGCTCTTGAACAGGAATATCTAGGGGAGGGTCTCTAGCGCAAGTAGAGACTTCCTCGACGGGGTTGAATTTGAGGTCTGACAAGGGTCTGTGTAGGTTAATGATGGATCGAGGACTGTAAGCGAGCATCGTTAGGTTTGAAAGAGACATAATGAATTGCTCACACGTGAATAACTAGATGCGCTTGAAACATGAGCTCGTCGACTTCTCCACTCCTAGACATCACCTGCTTGCAGCCTTTAGGGAGCAAAAGTAGCCGCCCGTCAAAAATGGAGTCAACAATCTGTATAACGTTTGTGGAGGCCTCCTTTGATGGAAGCTCAGGCGCTGCAGATAATGCTAATATTATGCAACTCACGGCGCCAACGAGGTATGCAAAGGATGAAAAGGAAGTGTTGCCAAAGGCGAACTCGCGGGACTCAAACTCCTGCAGCGTTTTTGGCTCGGGGATTTCCTGTCGAGGCACTCAGCAACTGACACCACAATATGAACATGGAACGAAGAAAGCTGATATGGGATGAATTGTCTTGGGAACTTACACCTGGTTCAAACTCCGCCTCCTCGCAGGGCAGATCTGCACTAGCCTCAACACCCACGAATGCAGGCATCATAGTACCCAGCGTGCCAACATAGTACGCATCCACCACATAGAGCATCCACCACATAGAGCATCCACCACATAGAGCATCCACCACATAGAGCATCCACCAAGTCCTTCTCCGGGACTCACTCAACACAGCGTCTCCTCCTCCATGCTCAGTGGCGAATTCCTGACGGAACATTTCCAAGGGGAGGGCAAAGTTGGATAGCAGCGTCCATTTCTCGCTTCGAGTCTGCGGTGTGACGGTACCAGAACAGCGGGATAGAGTAGAGGAGTCGGCATTGCACCATGAAGGGGTCTACTTGCGGCGCTTGGGAGAGGCAGGCGTCGACAGAATCCTGTAGTGGGTTGGACCATTCTCGGGTGTCGTAAAGGTGGCCGATGAAGCGCAAGACGGCGAGGAGAGGTGTCAAGCTGGCCTGTGTGTTTGGGTCTTGGAGAAGCCTTGCCAGGTGCGTGCTGGGTACAACGGCGGGTGGAACTTGTGAAAGGTCTTATAATATGAGTCGATGAGGGGGTCCGTGACGTCGAAGGAGACAGCTGTAAGAGAAGCGGACGAAACCGTACTCGATGATTCGGACGTATACACTTGGTCGCTTCCACGCTGGTCCTCGGCGATTGCCCCCGTACGGCTGCAGGTTCGATACTTGTCCCCACCGTCAGAAGACGAACCTTGACCAGCTACAGCAAGGCATCTGCGCCGTTCCGCAAGAGCCTCGCGATCAAGACCTTCTCGACGCGACTTGGCGTAGTGGCATTGCGGCCTCGACGCACCGGCTGCAGTGCGGCCGGGTGCCGTCGCATTTCCGGTGGCGGGAGCGACAGGGCAGACAGGCGAGCGAGGAGCGGGTGGTGGCCCGGTGGGCTGGCAAGAGCGGACTTTCGGCGAAGTCCATCGGGTTTGGCTGATAAAGGGCAAGGAAGGACAAGGTGGTTGCGATGGCATCAATGTCGATGATTCGGAATCCGTCAGACGGGATTGTTTGGTGCCGGGACGCGTCGGACCGGCGGTCGCTTGCGGGTATCCGATTTAGTGCCCGTCTCGGAGGATGGATGACACGAGGTGTAGAAGATGCAAACTATTATCGACATTCACCAATTCAGCCTCAGAAGAAGTCTGCGGCCTCCGAAATACAAACATGTATATATATAGCCATCAGGATTATTCGTCTATATCATCCAACCTCACCATCAGTCGCTCGTCTCAACCTCAACACGCTTACACTCCACGACCTAGCAACAACGCCCACGCTCAACCTTGAACAACCCGCTCTTCTTCAAAAACAAGCCACAATGCAAAACTCAATTGTCATCATCGGCGCCGGATTTGCCGGAGTCTAGAGCGCCTTCTTGGTCAAGCGCCTCATGAATCTCAAGCACAAGGAGGGTGACATTGAAGTCGTGGTGATTGCGCCTGAACCATCCCTGGTCGTTCGGCCGAGGCTCTACAAGGCCAACGCCTCCGCCATGGCCCATCCTCTCGGCACGCTTTTCGAAAGTGCTGGCATCAAGTTCATTCAGGACACCGTCGAGGCCATTCATCCTGATGAACACACCGTCGACGCCCGATCCGCTTCTGGTGTCGCATCTACCGTCAACTACCACCGTCTTATACTAGCAGCTGGGAGTGCTCTGTTTGACCTCCGAAAATCACCGGTCTTCAGCAGTACGGCTTCGACGTCGATTCCCTCGAAGCTGCTATCCGGCTTGAGTCTCATCTTGAGCACCTCGCATCGCTTCCCCCTAGTCCCGGTCGCGATACCTTTGTGGTGTGCGGCGGTGGCTTCACGGGTATTGAGCTTGCCACTGAGCTACCCGGGCGGTTCAGCAAGGGTGATATTCGCGTCATTCTTGTTGAATATGCGGATGAGGTTGGTCCCGATCTAGAACCTGGCCCCCGCCCTGTCATTATGAAAGCCCTGAAAGACATTGGAGTTGAGGTCAAGCTCGGGTCAGCAGTCACAGAGATCGATTCTAAGGGAGTCACGTCTGCCTCTGGGGAGTACATTGAAACAATGACACCTGTATGGACCGCCGGAGTGAGAGCAACACCCCTGACACAGCAAATCCCCGGAGCCAAGGACTCGCTCTCGCGCCTTCACGTCGACTAAGATCTTCGCATTCTAGCGAGCACTCATATCTTTGCCACGGGATATGCTGCCCACGCCATGGCTGATGACGAGGGCCACTGTGCCACCATGTC
This sequence comes from Neonectria ditissima, assembly GCA_001305505.1. NCBI lineage: Eukaryota > Fungi > Ascomycota > Sordariomycetes > Hypocreales > Nectriaceae > Neonectria > Neonectria ditissima. The sequence goes on along the minus strand of LDPL01000019.1, from coordinate 11,828 downwards.
CTGCCAGCACGTGTCCGGCCACAACGCCGCAGCAGACCTACTTGATGAGCCGACGGTGCCGTACGCCCAGCCCTCGTACGTTTGCTGTCTTGACCTCGGGGCATCGGGTGCCGTGATAACTCGGGGCGAGGATAGGCAGGTTTTGGTTACGGGGGATACCGCGAAAAAGGTCAAGACCTATATCAACCAGACGTTGATATACCCTCCGAATGATGCTGGAGAAGTTATTTCTATGGCGGATCCCTCTTTGTATCCCGATGGAGATGACTTGTTTGATGGGATGCTTGCCACTCTGCAGGGTATTGAAAGTCAGAAGGCGGTGCCTGTGACGCAGCTGGCATGATACTGTCAGCAAAACTACTCTGCTGAGAACAGATAGCTCTTGGAATAGAACTTACCCAGTGAATTAACTGCATATCCGCCTCTGCCGACGTTCCGGACCTTGGAACGGGTTTCACTGTTCTGGAAATGCTTTGTCTTGCGCGTTTTGTGTATTTATCAGTGGGCAAAACGCCATCAGCCAAAATGGCTCTAAAGTACCCCAAGCCCGCAACTCCGTCCCATTCCAGTAAGTCTATAACAAAAGAAACCCGTGATAAAGATCGTTGTACAATTTGCTCTGCCTTCTATGCCTGTATATCAATCCTACAATGTTGCGAATATCCTGTGAGTCCCATCTATGCTCCTCGCTGCGGGGATTGCTGTCCATAGGTCTGTTGCTGCCCGTAGGTCTGTTGTTGTCCATAGGCTTGCTGCTGTCCATAGGACGGAGGTGCGGTATTGCTGGGATACCCTCCATAGGCGTTGTAAGCGTTGTAGGCATCATAAGGGTTGTGTCCGACGTTGTTGTTGAACTGTCCATTGTTGTGGTGTCCTCCAGAGTGGGATCGCTGTTGTCCCGCAGATGGTGATCGATGTTGACCCGCGGAAGGGGATCGATGTTGTCGAGACGCAGACCTATGTTGTCCTCCAGAAGCAGATCTCTGCTGTCCTCGGCTGCTGCTGTGACGTCGTCCGTGGCTGTGTCGGTGTTCGTTGCTTCCGGATCGTGAGCGATGTCCCCTGGAGCCGCCGCTCGCGCTTCGATGGTGGTGGACAGGGTGGGGGATGCTTCGGTCGGCCATCAATCCGTCGGCGCTGACAGTTCGCTCGTGGTGTCGGTCGCGTGACTTGTATGCGGTATCGCCATTGATGGATCGGATTTCGACGCGGTCGACGGTGGAGTACTTGGAGTCACGGTGGACACCGTTTGCGCGGTAGTAGCGCCAGTCCAACCATGTAACACCGGTCATGTATACCGCGAGTTGGCTAAAGCGAAACTTTTGTCAGTCCGAGTCCCAGATACTATGCATTTGCATTTGAGAACTTACTTCATGAGAATGGCCATGACGACAACAACCCAGCTGAGTGTACAACTGATGCCAGAACAGAACTTGAGATTTGCTTGGATCATCATGAAGCCAACGGCGCCCCAGAAAACAATCTCCAAGGCGTTGAGAATGAAGTATGCCTTTACGCTAGCCCACTTTTTGAAGGCGCGGACGTGGCTGGATAGGATCTCGTAGAGAAGGATAACAAGGGATTTACCAGCCTAAGGCCTACTATTAGTCTCGATTCCGGTCCAAATGGGGGAGGATAAACGAACCATTCCGAGAGCCATAGTGTTGGATCTACCTTTCGGGGCGTTGGAAGGCTGGTTCATCATGCGGACCACCGAGACGGCCAAGACAGCCACTGTCAAGAAGAGTTGAACAAAGTGGACGTGAAGCTTATAGCGATTCGTAAAAAAGCCCTTCATGATTGCGGTTGTCGCGGTTTCGGATCCGAGGGAGTGGAGTTTGGCTTGATGGTTGGAGATTGACCAAGAGAAGGAACTGAGATGGAGCTGAAGGGGATGCGACCTGAGAGATGACAAGACATTTCCAACGAGAGCCAAGCACTATTTATCAAGATTGAATGTTGGCCGGCTCATAATATCGACGACGATTAGTGACCAGATCTGGCTGAAACTAGATTTGTGTTTTGGCCTTTTGGTGTCAGGGCGCTGGTGCCGGGTCTGTTTTTGGATCTCGGTCTCGCGATCGCTTTCGTCGCGGGTCCTCATTTGCCAAGAGACCCCTGGCGACTAGACGACTAGACGGCGCGTCCCACCGGGAGCGAGACCGACAAACACTGCCACCAGCGCAATCTTAGGGGGAGCAATGGCACGGGCGGGTTGGGGCTAGCTCAGCCTCTTGACGCGGAGCTAAAGGCATTTTACCTTTGGGAACGGCGTGCGAGCCATGTCTGGGGCTTGCTTCGAGAGGAGTCGCTGACGATCGAGGGGGGGGGAAGGCTGGCAGGGGTCGACATGACAATCTATTTCGGAACACCCCGTAGCCGCACACTATCACTTTTCGAGCGTTGGTAGTGTGTGACGCGCGCTCTTCCCTGGACGGCACGTTGTTGACTGCATGCATGGTCAATGGCATGTTCACATCCGTGAGTTCCAAATCCCATATAACCCGCCGTGGCCTTGTCGCTCGGGTGGCTGTGGTGTTCGGATCGCCTCACCCGTTGTTGCATCTTGGTTATATGAAGCTCGATGAGTGGCATTCCGGCGCCGAGGAGTAGCTGACGCTGACGCTTCATCAATCGTCCCGTTTGCCTCGTGAGTGCGACATGATTGCACCTTCGTGGTTGGACTAGAACGCTTGCAGCTCTGCTTCAAGTAAGTGGGCACGCTATACTGAACAGAGGTCTCGACGCCTTGTAGCCTTATTAGACATGACGCTCCTGGGTACTCGGGAGATCCAAGCTGGGTCCGGTGATCAGGATAGATTCTCCTACCGTGGTCGATTAGCAGCAGGGTTTTGGGGGATCAAGTAGATGGGGAGCTTGGACGAGCATTCACGCCTATGTTCATGAGCCACCAAATACGCCGAAATAGCGAATGAGTCCATTGATAAGTAGATAATGGGAAGAGATTGCCAAGGCTTCTGGACAAGACGCCGATCGGTGGGGAGTGGATTTTCCATTACCCATGGCAGCAATGAGATCCACATCCCGGGCGCTTTTGCGGATGGCCCGGAGTTGAGATGCACGCTCGGATATCGAATTTTCCGCCGTGAGATTTGTCAAAAATAAACTTTGGAGAGGTATGACCTGTTCCTCCGTGCACCAATGCCAGAAATGAGCCCAGGGCATGAGGCCGAGTAATGGAGGGAATACCTTTGCCTTCCGTACGATGCCGCAATGTCGAATCTCGTAAGCCCCTTCAGCTTGGCCTTTGGAAGAGTTTGCTATGGACACGAGCAATCGTGATTGATAGTGCGAACCAGCTACGTGACCTAGGTGTAAGATACGGTTAGTGCGATTTATCATTTTAGGCTTGCTTAATCTTAGATACCGGTTTCTCCGGGTCTCAAATAACAAGTGAGGCTGTATCGTTGCCATAGCATCCAACAGGTGGGAAGACAGAGGAAGAGAACAAAAGCAGTGTCGATCAAGAAGTGTTCGAAGCTGACTACCTTATCTAAGCTTGGAACTTGGTTACTGCTTGGAGCCTGGTAATGCTATTCCTCGAGCAATTGCCACACCCTCACGTTTTACAAACATCCAAGTTCATCCAAACCCACGCAGAAGAAAAAGAAGGTTGAGATGAGCCTCGGCCTTCAAACAAATTATTACTTAAAAGTCTTCTAATCGATAAACCGAGTAAGATGGTTCCTCGTACGGGTGAGCGCTGCGACAAGGTTAGTGAAAGATGGACGTCCCTGTTGGAAACCAATTACATTTTGAGAGCTTTGACTGCATCCCTAGCAACGTCTTCGCCGACACAGATAGTTTCAACTCTGGCTTCCTGAACCTTCTCCAGCGCGCCGACCTTTCCAATGTGCGGATTTGCAGCATCACCTGGACGGAACTGACCGGTTCCTACAACCGTCCAGCAGCATTCCGTGTAGTTGCCTGGTCCAGGGTAGCGGCCTGCCCCCGCGGCGAAAATGGCGGCCTTGCATTGAGCCAAGGCCGATACGGGTACATGAAAAACAAGTCGGAAGCGAGTGACGGTAGCCATTGTGACAGGTTAGTCTAATAGACTACACACTGAAGTTTTGAAACTGCGTCTGAGAGTGACTGAAGGCGGGGTAGGTGATGTGACGTGGCAATTCGTAGATATCTAGCGATCACGTGGAACAACGCGTTGGCTCTCCAAGACGCGTGTTTGATAATCAGGTCTTATCCCTAATTGTCTCTGCTGCTGACTGACTGTGCCGCTGGCTGTGAGATTAGCGCGTGGCTATCAGGGAGCATCTACGGAAGGCTATAAGGCTCAGTGTCTCAAAACCCGATTTTCGATTTTTTTGGTTAGAATTACCCTATACTATATACTTATATATAACCCTATAGATTATATATATTTAATTATATAATTCTATATATAATATTAGCTATCTACTAATAAGGCTATATAATCTTACTTAGGGTTATATATACTAGTATAATATAATTAATTTCTTAATACTATTAAATTATCTTTTTCTTCTTTTATTATTATATATTAAAGGTATAAAAAGCTCTTATTTTTAATTATAATAATACTATTATACTACTTCCTATAATACTATTATTTTCTATATAATTTTATATAGCTAAGTACTATATTTTAATACTTATTTTACCTACTTTAGCTATTATAGCCTAGGTTAGGACTAGGCAGTTATAACTAGTAGAATTATCCTAGTACCTACTTTTTCCTTCCTATTATAAAAGAGTAGTATATATATATTAAATAGGTTCTATTTAATACAGTTTAATACTAACCTATATATATATACTAAACAGCCTCTATTTAATATAACTTAATACTATTCGACTATACCTAGAATAGAGTATATATATATATTTACTTAGTATATTAGATAAGAGCCTTAAGCTCTTTAGCTATTGATATACTTGGTTATATTAAATCTACTATTCTACTATTACTAGACTATAACCTATATTACTTACTATAATATCCTAATCTACTTAATTATAAATACTATACCTAGACTTACTCTATACCTTTAGGATAGACTTAACTATTATGTATTAATAGCTCTTATTTAGTATTTTACTATATTAGCCTAAGTAATATCTACTATCTAGTATATCTAGAATATATCTAACTACTATAACTAGCCTACTAGTATATAATATAGCCCTAAGCTAAGCTAAGATAGTTACTAAGATTATATAACTATATAACCTAGTTAATAGATTAAAGAACTAAATATAGGATATACTTTAGCCTAGTATACCTATTATAATAATATATAAACTATAGGACCTAGGGGAAAGTATTAAACCTTCTCTACTAACCCTATTTAAAGGAGAATTAAAAGATATTATATTCTTCCTTATAAGGATAAAGGTATACTTCTAATTCTTCCTAACTAGGCTTATATTAGGAGAAATAAAGGCTTTATTTACTAATAGTTAACTTAAAGGAACTACTACTATATAGTTTAAACCTATTATATATAACTTCCTAGAAAATAAGGAAGATAAGTATAACTAAATAATAACTAATATCTTCTCTAAATAGGATAACTTTAAAATAGTACTTAAAGATAATTTTAGAATAGTTAATAAGGAATAGTAAACTACTACTAATATCTATAAAATTAGATAAGATAAGTCTATAGCTACCTATACTATCTAGTTTTACTAGACTACTATATACCTTAAATAGGATAATAATATCCTTATAGAAATCTTCTATAAGAGACTAAAAGAGGAAGTAAAAGATAAGCTATATAAAGCTAATTAACCTAATACTCTTATAGAGTTTATTACTATAGCTATTAAGATTAATAAATAATAGTATAAAAGATATAAGGAAAAGTCTATTACTAGGGGAAAAGGGAGAAATATAATATATAATCCCTACTACCCTAGCTAAGGTAATAAAAGTTATAATAATAACTAAGGAAGGAATAGTAATATATCCTATAGGACTATAGCTAGACTAATAGAGCTTAGAGCAACTAAATATAACTACTTAAAAGTTAAATATTAGAACTATAGAAGTATAGGATACTGTAAAAGTAAGTGCTAGAAACCTAAGATAGGATAAAAGTATAAGCCTATACTAGAAGGTAAGTATCTTTAGTTTACTAGTTACTAATATAACGATAAACTATAAACCGTAAGATAAATAAAGACCCTTATAATAATAAGAAATAGCTATAACCTTATAGGAGCCCTAAGTAGTTTATTCTAGCTATAAAGTAACTCTTTATATAAAAACAAGGAGTAACTTAATAAAGAAGCCTAGAACTAACTTAAGACCCTAGAGGAAGAATAAAATAAACTAGATAATATTAAAGCTATATAAAAACTTTAGACCCTAGTACCTAAGGTATAAGCTATAATATCTCTAATAGGTAAGATAATTACTATAATTAGAAGAGGAAAACCCTATAAATAACCTATAGTTAAGGTAGAGATCCTAGACTAATAACCTTACCTAAGGACCCTAGAGCTAATAAAAGAAAAACATAGTATAGACTTCTTATACTAGTAAGAAGAGGATAACTATATCTACTAATACTTCTATATATAATAAGAAAACATCCCTAGCCTTAAAGTAGAATATAAAGCTAAAAGAGTAAGATAGCTTAGATTACCTATTATAGATATAGATATTTAAGTACCTAGAGATAAAGACTAAAGTAAGGAATATATAAGTATTAATAATATATTAGATAAAGATAAAGAAATACTAATATTACCCTTATAACTATAGTAAATAATATATAAGTATAATAGTTAAGGTATCTAATACTAGAAGATAGATAAGGATAAATATAAATAACTAATCTATAAGTAAGGGAATACCTATAAGAGAGATATTATCTATATTTAAGCCTAGCTATAAACCCTAGTAAGGCTTAATCTAAAGTAACCTAAGATAGAAGTAGAAGATAACCCTAGACTATACCTATTAATACTAGAATATTAGGAATTATCCTAGATATTATACTACTACTACTATTATTATATATATATAAGTAAGAAAGTAGAGAATAACTACTATCCTATTAGAGTCCCTAGACTCCTACTA